>JADDOH010005989.1:0-136934 GCA_016648135.1 Agrypnia vestita
TAGAACCGATTTCACTTTTGGTCTTACACATTGCAATACAGACCAATTTTTTTAAAATTTATGCTTACGTAAATGTCATGTTTCAATGATCTCACTGTACGCCCTTGATATGAAGTCATTTTATTCATGACGTATTCTATTCTTAATATCCATTATATACGTAAAAAAATATATAACCAATTTGGTAGAATTCCGGGAAAAGGATCAAATCCCTGACCATTTGATAACTAGATAAGCTTGGTAACATTAAATTAAAAAAAGAGTTGTTTAAAGAAAGAATGTATTTTATCTTTATTAACAACTTGTTACTACGACTGTAGATTATTTTATATTATGAACGCATGTGTAATGATAACAAGTGAACAGTAAGCAAATTAAATAATAACAAACATTAGATAAATAACATCGGAACTAAATTTACAAATTTTACTGAATCTAATTTATAAACCCTAAAGCATTTGACTTGTAGAGCAAACTTTGGCAACGTGATTACCCTTCCGCACACATTATTATTGATTTGAACTGAGTTGTCACCATTCCCAAAGCAATACTACGCTAGAGCAAAACGCTCGACCTAAGTAAACAAGACGATTATTTGTTCAGCACCACTGTTTTAAGCTGCACCTTTAAGGATAACCTTGGAATAAAGTGCCCTGTCGGGGTGAAACTTACCCCCAGCCGCCTTCCGGGTAGAAGTGTTGCCGGATGGCCAGCGTGTCCAGGTCCCGCCGCCGCAGTGCCGGGACACTTCTGTGCAGTGCGCGTAGTTCCCTCTCGCATAATCCCGCCGCGCCCCAGACCGATTCTTCTTCCTGGACCGGAATTTCCGCTCTGGGAGGCACCTCTGGAAGACAAAGTGTACATATTTTTAATATTTTTTAAGGAATTAAAATATTCATACGGATGAACACTTAATACAAAAGGACTTCTTTCCAAAGTAAAATTAAGTTTAATTAATTTTCAAATGATTAATTCAATTTATTTTTAATTTTTAAGTCTCCAAAATGAAAAACAAATAGGTAACCTTAACTAATGTTCTTATTAAAATATATTATGCGTGTTTATTTGTAAAGGATAAATATATCTTTTTGATATTTATAGCGTTAACTTTGTGTTTGGATATAATTATTAATTTTAATGAAACAACTTTGTATTAACCACTTAACTAGTAACTCTACGTCTACCAGTTTTGATACCACTGTATTTTCATCAGGATGGATGCAAACTAACTATCCATTACTTATTCTAGCAAAAAATTGATTTGTTTTCTAGAATAAGTAATGGATAGTTTGTTTGCGCCCGTCTTGATGAAGATACAGTGGTATCGAAACCGATGGACGTCGAGTTACTAGTTATGTGGTTAATACAAAGTTCTTTAATTAAAATTAATAAGAAATATCTATTTTACAATATCTAACAGGTAAATTCCTGTATAAATTCGAAAAAGAGTTGATAAATTTCAAACAACAATGTCCCAATATAAATTATCACACAGATAAGCGACTTCAAAATTTAATTACTTTTTATAAATTTGACCTTCTGTAAGACGTTGGACTATCATCAAAGTAACTTATGCCGAACATTAAAAATTCATTCGCTTTGACATAATTAAAAAAAAATTAATAAAATCTTGCTAATATATTCTGGTTCAAATTTCTGCGAGATTTTAAACATTTTATTTGACTCATTGTGTGCCGAGGATCGCGAATAATGCAAGAAAAAATTCCACTGTAGAAGGAGATTTTTTTTTTTTTTTTTTTATTTTTAAAAAAAAATAGAGATGCGAACACGGAATACGTGTCACATCAATATTCTTACTATTTTCAAACTAAGCTAAGCGCTTGTGCTATGAAAATAGGACTAACTTGCTAGTCTGGAGTGAGGTTCGAACCCGCGACCTTTGGATCACGAGGCGAGTGTCCTAACCACAAGACCAACAAGCTACTAAAAACATCAAATTAAAACATCAAGTTGCTAAGGCATGAGTTCACTGACTAACAGAGATATCGTTGATGTGAATATGCACTGAATTCTAGATTTTAAGTATCTAAATCATCTTTTCTATAAATGTATAGGCTATGTTTTCTATAAAATCTCGAATTCAGTGCATTATAAATGAGGCATTATAGGTAGGTACATATACGGAGGGCACATCAATCAAACATAATAATTTCATTGTCTGTCCGTCTGTCCGTCCTTCTGTCTGTCTGTCTGTCCATGTAACTTCGTGCAACGTCCGTAATTTCGTTCGAATTCACGGAAAAAAAACAAATTAAGCAGCTGGAAATAGGTCTGGCCCAGCAACCCCGAACCGGCCGCCCTACGCATTTTGATACGATCACTTCTCCGTTGACCGCCAAAAAGATATTATAAATATATACTAGAGCTTAGCAAAGATGCGAATCAATATTCCGTCATTTTTGACGGGTTACAGCTAGCATCCTTATAATTTTCAAACTAAGCATAAAGTGCTACGAAAATAGGGCTATTTTTATGGTCTCCTGGAATAAGTATAAAATCATAGAACTACTAATTTACGAGATCATTGGACAACAGCTGTAATCTCTAGACCATCAAGCTACTTAAGTCCATTTTATATGATTTATCACTTTACATTATGCGTAAAATATACGGTAAGAGTGATCATTAAGCTTATTAACTATTTAAATACAAAAATAATAAAAATATCGATGAAAATGAGATGCGCCAGAAAATTATTTTTAAATGATAAAATAATTGTTTACAGGATTCAATGAGATGAAAATACTATAACGAAGAAAATAGTTAGAAGTATTGCAGAACGACAAATTAATATTTATTCTCCGAATTTACCGCTCCGTGCCTCTGACAAACTGCACTTTGATTGTGATTGTGTTGGAAGTGGTCCAGAGGGGATGGCCACAAATCACGTTGCCCCGGTGCATTATCTCGGATCCGTTGCGACGCCGCAAACAATAAGGGCAGAGATTCCAGGTTCGTTTCAGATTCGGGGCGTGCTGAGAAAACGAATGCACGCGAAGCATTCGATACGCTTGGCGGGATTCCAAAACGACGGATTACTGCTAACAGAATCCAACCCTCAAAACTAAAAGAAATAGTAATTATACGTACGATATATACCAACGTGAAGATGAAATCGTTAATAATATTTTTGAGTAGGTTTCCTGTTCACATACTACAGGTATATATATTAAAAATAATATTTCCACAAACTCTGGTCAAAAATTGATATCTCATTACCAACGGCGACATCTATGTATATAATGGTTCATGAGGGAAGATCAATTACAACTTTAGATAGCGTTAGTTTAAGTCAAAGTGAAACGTGGTAGGTATATAAATGACATAAGTATATAAAGTTGCAATTTTTATTTATTTTAGTGTTAAAATGATTATTGCACATGAGGTACTGGCGGTGGCGTGCAGAAGTGTTAAAAAATATTAATGATGGATGTGTTTTTACGCTATTTTTAGCGCATCAAACGACTATATTTGCTTGTTACCTTGTATCTTAAAACTTAGTGCTTCATTCATTTCCAGTATTCAAATTGTTCGCTTCTGTCGTTCACACTTTCTGCATTCTGTCAAAACAAAAACTTCTTCACTGGCCCTGCGTGGCGCCTTATATACACGCGAATAATTAACACATTTAATGCATTTTCCGGTTCTATAAGAGGTGCCCTGAATGCCATTATAGCCCATAAAAATCTATATATTATGTTTTAACATTGTTTGTTTTACTTATGATTTCAAGAGAGAATAATGTGGCGTTCTATCTTCTCTGCCTATACCTGCAGAGAAACGGCGTGATAAGTTGGTTGTTACTAAGAAGATTTAAATTTTAGTTTTTGTTTTCTTTATTATTTAAAAATAATTATCGACATCATCTATTCTACTTCCATTTTAATGTTACGAAGATCTAAGTCACACTTTATTATTTTAATCCGCGGTTTATTTAGATCAAATATCTTGTTTCCTCTATTTCAGTCATTAATTGTTTCTTGAATAATTTTATAAATAGATGAGTATTTTGGTAATCACGAAACCACTCACATTTTATAAATGAAATTTAAAAAAAATAACATAACTCATCATTTGAGAATGGTACCATATGGGTTGAATTTTGTTTGCAGAAATACGTCCAAGTGAGGGAGAGAGCAGTACGTGTTACTCGTCTGGGGCAGGTCCCAGGACGACCTTTACGTTGTAGATTCGAGGGGAAACAACGGAACATCGCACCCTGACACAATGTGGAGGATAAGGATTTCGGTAACGAATTGCGAAGAATCTCACTTTCGTTGAAGATTTTTCTCGCGTCCGTTGAAGTGTCTGAGTTTGTCGCCAGTCCGGTGCTGGGCGCGAGACCGTCGCGTGAAATAAGGCTTCGACGTGACTTTTGTTTAGGAAAATGAGACTTTTTCTATACAAAAATATTTTACATCTGAAAATGGAAATGGAGACACGTTCACGTTTCAATACATCTAGATTTATTTGAACGAATTCAGCTTTTAGGCATATTGGAAAAATAAAATTTAATAAATACATATCAAATTTATTCTTTACTTTGATTTTATATATTTACTAAACTGGCTTCGAAAATATTTTTTAGAAAATAAAAATGGATGTATCTATTATCGATTGATATGGCAGTTTCTATGTGGTGCAACAAAATTATTTTAATTTACACTAAATTAAACATTGTAGTACAAACACGTCGAGTTATGCATATTTATCACGCATATAGTTACGAGAGTAGCAGTCCCGCTCGTCAGGTGTAATTAATTGTAAATCCTCTGTAATTAATTATAAATTACATTTGATGATGCGCGAGGATGTGCGAGGGACCACTCTTCTCGAAACTATAGGAATGTTATATTTATATATATAATTTATTTTCTGGAGGAACCCGCGTCAAATAGTCCCGAAATTTACTTTTACACTCCCGAAGTGTTTCAAATAGATAGCACTATTCATTCTCAAGGGCCTTCTATCTTGAACCCTACCCAAAACCGGACGAGTAAGCTCGAATATTCGGGGCAAGAGCCAGGATGAAAGTGAGTTAAAAATCTTAATAAGTGCTCAAAATTATTGATTTATTTATTTAATAACCGACTTTGTGAATGAGTAATGACTTTGCTAATTGGATTTTCAATTATTGTTGAATTTTGTGGGTTAGTTGTTAATGTTGGGTTTTTTCTAGGGATTGCAGTATTTTTAAATGTGTTTGTCTCTAAGATAATACTGCAAATATATGTTTGTACATATAACTCAACGTGTGTGCATTAGAAAATTTAATTTAGTGGGTTTATCTCTCTCACATGTTTATCTTTATTAAATGATTTGAAATCGTTAGAAATAGTTAGATAGAAAAAGTTAGACATGTAAAAGTATTATAAATTATCAACAATATGTTATATATAAAAATAAAAATATAATGATTAAGATATAGTTTGTAATTTACATCGCAATTTCATCGTTGTGAAATATCGTCTGTTAAAATGCGATTATTGGATTTTACGCCTTCCATAGCGGTTATTAAAATACAGAGGATTTAATCCGACCACCGAAATACTAAGCCATGCGGTATGCAACCAGTGATTAATCCTTTTTAGAGTTATTTGAAAATGTACCGTGACTGATAATAATGCAGCTACAAAGTTATTAGCTGCATAATTTTTTTAAATCACTTAGGTTGTATTATTTTAATTACGGATAAATTATAGAAGTTTCAAAGAAACGAAGCTAATTTTTTTAATACACGAGAAAAGTGGGTGATCACTCTACACAATGCAATTTTCAATTCAACAAATTCCATCGAACATCCACACATGATCAAATTTTTGAAAGTTCTATATATATGTTTGAAATCAAGGAATCATTAATATATTTCTATGGTCTCTGCTAGAGACATCTTTTGTTTTTTTCTCATTAAAAAGTTAGTACATATAGCTTTCATAACTGGTAATGATACTTACATATTTAATTTTTTAATGTGGAGTTTTTTTTAGCAATATTCCTTTTAACGTAGGAAATGTTTTAGAATTATTAAATATATTTACTAGAATACGCCTGAAAATTAATATTTACAATTTTTAACTCTTAACATGCACCCCATTTTAAAATAATATTTTATCTGAAAGTATGTTCATAGAATACAGTAAATGGATGTTGTCCCCAGAGGGATGATTAATTAATTAAGAATAAATTATACTTGTCTCACAAAGCTATTTATTTTATTTTATATTACTAAAACGAGCCACGAGGTCCAGTACCGGTGGCGAAACCCATCATAAAAACACCCAGGCTTAACACCGTATGCACCACCTTGACGCATCAAATATGCTTATAAAAAAGTGCATGTGCTCATAAAAAATAGTTTAATTATAATTGCCAATCTTTAATTAGCATTTTTTAATAATAAACTATTTAAAAATAATAAAAATGGCCTAGTTGTTTGTTCTCCCAAAGGTAATCGTGATGCACGCAGCTGGTAATGGAAATTTAAAAGTTAATTATTTTCTAGTAAAACTACGAATTAACGTATCGAAAATTTTTTTTTTTGTGCAAATAAGAGCAGCAGAAGAATTTATTTTTAAAAGATAAGGTGAGCTAGTGCCATGTCATACTGATTTACCAGGTTCGTCATGGAGAAATATACTAAAATGTTGTTAGCAAGAATATATTATAATACTAGCTGCAACACGACAAAAATGACGGATCATTGGTTCGCTTTTTGCTAAGCCCTAGTATACATTCATAGCATCTTTTTTGCGTTCTACGGAGAGGCGGCCGTAGCAACATGCGTTAAACGGCCGGTTCGGGTTTGGTGGTTTGGGGTTCAAACCCCATCTCCAGCCGTTTAATTTGATTTTTTAGCCGTAAATTCAAATGATATTATGGACGTTACACAAAGTTACGGGGACAGACAGATTGACAGACGGACGGACGGATAGAAAAATAAATTATTATATTTGATAAGGCATAAAAAGGATATTTTAAGATTCAAATAAATTTTGTTTTGCTTCGTGAAATATTTTATCCTTATCATAATTTGATAAAAATGTAAGAAAATCGGATGAAGACAAATTTGGCGACATTTTTTTTGGAAAATAAATAATCATAATGATTGTAAAATTTATTCGTGAAATGTCATGACGAAAATAATTCTATCTGCAAGTCAGCATTATTATGCAAGCAATTATTTTTTCTTCTTAGAAAACTCTACTTATTTGTATAATCAAAGAAAACTCCAAGTTTGCATTTAATTTTGCATAACTGACTTAATCCATTCGGTCTATTGATGACCGCTGACAGAGTTACTTAATCTTTATGTGTAAATTTCTTAAAATGAAGCAAATATTTTGAATAAGATTTTACCCATATTTAAAAAGTATTTTTATTGCCCTGTTGGAAGCTTCCACAATTAATGAGCGTATATGAGAATATGGCATGTCTCAAGAGGCAGTAATATCCTAAAAAGAAAATAAAAATGTTCTGAATGCAGTCACCGAGGACTTCTAATTTAGAATGTACATATATGTAATGAAAATCATTTTTCTGAATCACTGTTAAAAGCAAAGATATCCTCGTAGTATGAGAAGCAAAGGCAGCGACATTCACCTCAACCCCCAAGAATGTGTCGTGTGACGAAATGGCCATTTCATAATAAAGTGAGATTTGATGTCTATTTTAGGTTGAAACATAATAGAAAAGGCAGTAAAATCCAATTATATAAATAGCAAAAGCATCAAAGTCCACTATTTGTTAGCAAACACAGCAAGGTCTACATTTAAATGTAAAATATTTTTTGATAAAAGTTTATAAAAGGAAAACTGAAGTGGAAATCATTTTTAAAAAGATTTTTTTTAGGTTTCGTAGAAATTCACTTGACTAGTGGCAGTATTTTTCTATTTAACTCAGAAAAAACTCAGTGGGATATTGCTGCCTTTGATTTTATACCTCTCATGTATGGAAGTGAACTAAGACAGAAGACTTACTTAATTCTCTCTGCTTTTCACTACGGAAAAACGGTGTATTATTTAAACTAATTACTCTATTGTAAAATGGAAAATTATGATACCAATTACATTTCAACAGAGAACCTGTCTGTGTGGGGTCCGCATTTTTTCAAAAGATTTGTAGATAAGACGATGTAATTAGTTAGCTGTCATCTCACGTCTGCACTAGCGCAGCTGAGCTACGGTTGCATTGTAAACTCACTACTACAGTGGAAACTCCCACAAGATGCTCTGCATTTGAAGAATGCACAGCAATATCAAGAGATGCTGTTTTCTCGAGCAGAAAATAAATAAATGGGGAATTAAGAATAAGAACTGAAGCGAGAAAGAACAGGTAGGGGAGACAGAAATGTATCGTGCAATTAAGAAAAAAGGAAATTAAATTACAGGTGAATTTTATTAAAATTTTTGTGAAAGTGCTTTTATATGAATTTCAATGTTGAAAATAAATTGCAAAAATGAAATAAAAATATGTAATTATCACAAAAAAAGAAAATATAGGTTCTCAAAAAATTATTTTAAACTTAAATGATAAATTAAAACACCCATATTTTTTTGATGTAGTGACGTTAATTGAATGTGTGAATCTAAATTAACACAATTTGTGAGTCTAGTAATTAAGATTACGTAAATAATAAAAAAATGGCGTACTCTGAAAATGTGGAACTTCCCTAGCATAATATTATCAGTATAATAATTCCACGATAATACTATTTCTGCAATCAAAAAAATTCTCGGGTTTCGAATATTATTTATGGATTATGAATGTATTAATACGTTCATTCAGTCTATTGTCGTCCTTGTTTCTTCCCGTCGTCATTGAAGACCGACTTTTTTATTAGCATCCTTGTTAATTCCCATCGTCATTGTACATCGATTTTTTTGTTATTGTCTTTGTTTATCTCATCATCATTGGCGGTCGATTTTTTGTTGTTGTTGTACTTCTAGGTAGCAGATGCCTGCAGTTGGTACATTGAATCTTGAGTACGTAAATACATACTCGTATTTTGAGAAAAAAGGAAATAAAATATTTATTTCACAAAATTATATGACATATTTATATCTTATAATGATAGGTACATTGAGAGATACTTAATTTATTTTGATTCTATTCAGGGCTTGAGTGTGTTGCCCTGAAGGTGGACACGCACAGGCCAGAAAGGTAATAGAAATATGACCAAATATTATAGAAAACTCAAACAAAAAGATTCTGAAACATTTTAAAAGAAGGTACGACCTTCATTTTTTTTTTTTTATATATAAAAAATTGAAATGCCGAAACGGATAACATTTGTCAAATTGATATATATATACCTACTAGGCCAAAAGCATGCTTAACTTTTATTCCCTTATAACCTTCCAGATATCAAACACCAACACAAAATTAACGTAGTACATTATGACAATTGTACATCGCCATTATACTTTTTTTTTATTAAAAAAAGTGTAAATCTTCCGTCTTTTATTCAAATCATTTTTAACCCACGTGCCTTGGAATTATTTATTCATCGGTGTACGACACCAGCCGCCTTTGCGTATCACCATATTTTATGAATTAATTAATGTATACTCAACTACGCTTTGTCTCCATGTGTAGTGATTTTCCACAAAATGTGTAATTTTGTTTTATCCTCGTTCGTCTGATTTACATAATCGCTACTTGATTATACATTCTTGTGTACCAACCCACACACAGACACAAAATAAATTAACAATTGAGCTTTCCGATAAATTTATCAGATTCGTAACCGGATTGCGGGATGAAGAGCTTTTGTGATTAATTGTTTCCATTTTGTCGATTTTTATCGGAAAATATGTTTTCATTCAAAAAACAATGCGCGGTTGTTTTGTGTGGGATAATTTATTTGTGTAAATTGTTACATCACAGATCTTTTCTGCCCGGCGGAATGCTGGGCAGTCAATAAGTTCCATACGTAACGCATATTTACCGCTGAGATGAGGATGATTGACTACGATTATACTATTTCAGAAGCAAGCACAGTGATCCCCCCAAAATACGTCATAGGTGGGACCGACGAAAATCGCTTAAGTCGAAATCGCGTATTAAATACATGTAAATTTCGTTTAATTGGGACCAAGTTCTATTGAAAAAAAACAGTTTAGAAGAAACATATTTAAAAAAATTGCTCATCTTTGTACAAACACACATAAATATTAATACAAAATATTAGAACAATAAATGAGTTATTTTGGTATCTACATAAAATCTAACTATCTTGTCTGTTGTTTTTAATCATCAATTTGTAGCAATAACGTATTTATCTACGTTTATAAAAAAAATTTACTCCTTTTCAAATGGAGATGTGATCTTCTGTTAAGCTTGCAATTTTCATGTTAAATTATTTTCATACAATACAAATAAATAATATTACTCATAATACAATCTACACAAATACAAATCGAATTAAAGTTCATACAAAAAAAATATTAATGCGTAGCCCTCTTAACCAAGAAATAATTCAACACCTCGATTCCTGGCGTCTGTCCTGTCTGTCAGGAGCCGAATTCAAATAGGTGGAAAGAGATGAAGAAGAAATAGTGCCTCTTAGTTTCCTTAGCGGCCATTTATTCTGAAACATTGCGTGTAGCTTAAACAACCTCTTTGTATTCCACTCTCAAATTTTGTGCCTTGAACAACATTATGTGTGCGCCGTACAATATGTTATCGTCTGCAAAAGGCAGTCAACAAAAATACATTTATTTTACTTACATCAAAAAAACAAGCCTGAAAATTTTGCGGATTGCAAGGCGGCAATATTTGGCGATACCAACATCTCTCTCATTGTGTACTGGGGACATGCATCACGTTAGAGAATTAAATATCAAATTGATTTATTTTTATTTATTCTTCTTTTTCTAGATTACATTCAAAAAGTGTACATAGGTAATTCTAATATAAAAATGCCTCAATATATGAAACCTGCTCTAGGGCAGATATATTTCTCAATATAAATGTTTTCTTACATTAGGTAAAATCTTAACTATGCAATATAAGAAATTGACTTATAAAATATAAAAAAATATTGATAAAGTGACAAGAATAAAGAAGCTCATGAAATAACAAAATTAAAACATATATATAAAAATAAAATATTATCATGGGTCGTGGCTTAAGAAGACAAATGAAAACACTGAAAATTAATTAGCGATTTAATTAATGATTAATAATCATTTTATTTAATTGTGAAGTCACTTGACACGAATCAAATAAATACACTATTCTTGAAATCGACAGAAAGATTTCATGCTTTATAATCGTTGGGTAACACTTATTTATCACTCGCTAGAAAATGCAATCCAATTCTCGCACACAGAAGTTGCACTTATTTATATCGCCACAATCGGTAAGAACTCGCTCGATTATTTCACTCTATATCTATCGCCCCGATATTCTGCGACTGGCCATAATGCCCGTCGTCAGCGGCTCGCTTCGTACCGATAGAAATGTCAAAACCCTCTGTAGACCCTCTGTACATACGCAATACCGTTATGGTTTCGAACATCTGAGATTATTCTAGTGTTTAGGAGAACGTTCCCTTCGCTTCTAGGCTGTTCCAGGCGCCCTTCGAATGTTATGTACAATACGGGAATGTGGTAGAAGGTGCCAGAGAGTTCGATTTTATTGTTGTCATTGAAATATTACGAGGTATTTGGACAGTGTGCAATTCCTTCTGCTTACCATTTCGTTACAATGTGTTAAGGAATATCCAATAACAAAAATAAATTCAGTTCTCTGTCATATTTTAAATAAAAAAAGATAGACACCATAAATATTTAACAAACATTTTCCAGTTTTGAGGTCAAGGGTGTAATACTTCTTCAGAATACCTTCTACTTAATTTTACAAGCTAGTTAGTTACACGGTATTTCAAATTGCTATTTTTTTCCTTTTTTCTTTATTTGACAACTTTTTTAAACATATTAAAGACATGTGGGGCAGTGAAGTGTATTTATCCAAAATAAGTTTTAGGCACATCAAAATTAATTCTGTACTTGCTTGACACGTGTTGTTGGGTCTATTTTACGCTACTTTGTTTTATGAAATTTTATATAAAAAGTAAGTTTTAAAGACACAATTGCCTCGGGTCGAGAACGTCAAATATTGAAGGAAACATTCTTGATCTTTTGCTGAAGATTCACATGATATATTTTTGAGTCTATAGCCATGTATTCACTAGGGGACAAATCGCGAAACATTCCGCTCGGCATGTCGTATCAACATCTACGCTCATGTTTCGGGGACAATGACGCGGCCATTTGACGTGTACACACCGGGACTCGCATATCTTGTCGCGGAAATGTCATCCGATGAGGTTATGGATGACAGCTGCGGTATCTCATTTGGCGAAAACGGGGTTCCGCGCAATTCGAAATGTTTTTTTGGGTCGCAATTTCAAATTAACGAGGTTTTACTGTAGTAAATTGAATATTATTAAAAACAAGGTCCTTTTTGCAAATAATTATTGTTTTCCAGACGTCGCGGAAATATATCGCCCTATGAGGTTATGATGATAGCCGCGTATCTGTTTATGTTAATGAGTTTATCGAAAAGTAAGAGGAGAAAAAAGAGGAGAATGCGAAATTATTTACTGCAAAGAGAAAGAAGGACGGACATTCTATGCGATCTTCGATCGATACAGCTCGATGAGTTCGAGAACGATTTCGTTTCCCCGCATTGTCATCTTGACAGATACAGCGCATGCGTATTCACTTGTAAACATACTACGTGGTACTGACGCTCCGCGGAATGTTGCAGTGAGTACGCTCGGGTACCGTGTGCATGGCAACGTTGCCACGGCACGTAGAAATGCCGCGCTATGTTGTGCGCGAGGTCGCGGAACAGTGCACGACGTTGCAACGTCACGTAGACTCTATGCCGCGCGTGCTGTTGAGGGACAATTTGTCCCCTAGTGAATACATGGCTTATTGCTAGCATTTGATAACATTTGACCAGATTATTCAAATGCATAGCTCAAATCTAATGAGTAACAAGTACTTGAGGAACGTTTATATTCTACAACAAAAATGCACATACTGAAACATCGAAAATGTCATAAGTTGCACGAGTGTAATGACGAGAGACTGGGAGTATAGTTGAAAAGTTCCGAGTTGGAGTGTCAGACAGAGCAGCAACAGCCATTGCTTCAGGAGTACTACATGACATGAACTCTGATTTTCCAAGTTTAGATTTGTCTACGATTAGTACTATGTATAATATTTTAGTTGTATACGCTGGAAAGTAATTCATGATGTATTTTTAAGTCAATTTGATGAATTTGCTGTCTAGATTTAGTGGATACAGTTATATTTATAAGCATTTAAAGTAAAAAAATGCTTCATATTTGTGAAGTTGTAATTTTTCAGAACAAAGTTCTGTGAAATTTTTAAAACCAAATTAATTAATCAATTAGAAAGACATAGAAAAAAAACTAATTCACGAAAAAATATTTGGCTACTACCGGGATTCGAACCCAGGACACCTCCTTTCCGGGGCCGGTGCTCTAACCACTAAGCTACAGGAGCCTATATAATAGGTGTACCCATTAGTAATCAATTATTTTTGGTGTCGAATGTTAACTTCAGTCAAGCTCAGTAAAGTGAACGTGTAAATAAGTGTTTTATAAGCAATATTATAATCCGTGGTCTTGTGACTTGAAACAATTAAATATTTTTTTTTTTATTTCTCTGTTGTAAAATGGCGGACAATCAACTAACTTAGAAAATTTACGTAATTGCATGCTGTTTCATTTTCTATCGGGTGTTAATGCAACGGTTGCAACAAAGAAAATTTGTGATGTGTATGGAGACGTATTGAAAGTAAATAAGTACCAACGTTGGTTTAGAAAATTTTCCGATGGTGATTTTGACTTATCTGATAGCAATCGAAGTGGGCGCCCGGTAGGGTTTGATAATGACTCTTTAAAAACACCTAGAAGCACATTTTTCTTAAAAGTCTACAAACTAGATGGCAAAAGGTCCCAGATACGATGGAGATTAAATCGATTAAAAATAAAATTAATTGTAGTTAAATTCTTTTTTTTGTTGCCACTTAAATAATTGATTACTTATGGGTACACCTAATATATATTTATATATTATTAAACATATTTTTCATTTATTTAATGAAAAGAGTCCCGTAATATTTAATACGAAATAAATAAATAAAATAAAGAGAAACACACAAATATCAAATAATAAAACTGAAAAATTAAATGCTGGAATCTGGATTCGAACCATGGACCTCTGTCTTAGGCGGACAGCGAGTTACTAATTTCACTTTCCCAGCTTATTAATAAGTCCTCAATATCTGATATGGTTCTCTTTAAGCTATTTATTCAATTATTTTTATTATTACATTTTTATTCGGGAAGTATGTTTACTATGTTTCATATATAGGTACCTACTTCATTTGCATTTATTTATTCATATATCTGTTTGAAGCTGAAAATAGTTTTGTGTTTTGTCTTCTTTCTTTTGAATAACTGTAAAAGATTTTGAGACAATATTTCTTATTCCAATTTTGAATAGTTTATTTAAAGGGTATCTAGGTCGACTATCACAACCTTTCCTGAAATCGAAAAATAATCTGGTCACGCTGTTGCCTTCATCAATTTTTGTTTGTTGGTAATTTAGTATCTTTTTGTTGGCTGTTGTGGTGACATTTTCCCAGAAATCTATGTTAAAATTACATAGGAGTACAAGGAAGGAAAAGTTATTTATTATGTCATTTGTCCACCTAATGTGTGTTCTTATATGATTTTGAGTTCAACATGAATGTTGATGCTTAAAATATTCTATCTACTTGAGAAAGTTTCGGACTCGAGTACTGGTGGTAACTTAAAAATATTTTTTCAATAGCTTGAATTATTTTTAACAAGCCTTTTGGTCACCATCTGCCTCACTAGGTATATAAATATACCTGGAGCAATTACTAATTTCGTGGCTCCATACGATTTTTTGATATAATTCTTAAGTTTCACGTCAATTTTCTTTCACGTTTAGAAAAAACAATTGTTATTTAAATATCTTAGCAAATTGGTGATAAAATAAGGTAAAGTAAAAAATAGGTTAGAAAATATTTAAAAAATAAAAAAGGCTGTTTTTGACAATTTTGTTACAAAAGAAAATTCAAATATAAATCAGAACACGTATTTGAAATATTATAAACTATTTAAAAACTTTAAACTGTGGATCTCGTAGCCCAGTGGACAAGGCACTGGCTTCTCACACCGAGGTATCCAGGCTCGATTCTCGGTGAAGTCAAAATAAAAAAGGTATGTTTTTGCGATTCGCTTATATAATTGGGCCTCATGGCCCGTTGAAGCGTCGATTTATTTTTATTTTTATTATTCTCAAAACCATATCAGGATACAAAAAAGTAAAAAACAAAACAAAATAAAAATAAATGCATAATTCACCAGGATACTCATTTAAATCACCGGAGTTATTTATTATATTAAATATTACTGACATACAAATAAAGAACTATGTTCTTAAATAAGAGCTTCATAATTATATGTGATTTCTTTAAAACAAAATTTTGAGGAACAACGCATATGTAATAATGGTAAAATAAAATATAAAAACAAGGACCTATCCCATTGATATACCATTTAAAGAATATAATGTCCCTAATGTAGGGAGATTATATATAAACACGGCATTAATACAAGTGCACTAATAATATTTTATCCACGAAAATGCAAATGCACTCCGTACTTATAGTCATAGTCAAATAACACAAATAACTGGAAGTATAAACAAACCTCAATTCAATAAACAAACAAAAAGTACCATTACACTTACGTAGGCATTAAGTACTTCAATAGTCAGCGAGTACATAAAAGACAAAATAATTATATCATGTTTAAAAAAGATATTAAATGTCAGTTAATAAATAATGATAAATTACAATAATATAAATAAATACATAGTTTCAAACATCATTTGGCAAATACTTCGTGGTGCAAAATTATAATCTAAAATATGTTTTATTTAAACTTTGTAATACACACACAATATGAGTTATTACTTTTAATTAATACAATAGGAGAGAAGCAGTCCCTCTCATCATTAGGTTAATATCTATACCTAATAATGAGAGGGAATGCTCCTCCCGAAACTTTATTATACTTATTACTCATATTGTGTGTGTATTAAAAAGTTAAAATTTATTTTATTTATTTATTTATATTTATATTTGTTTGGAAAACCAACAGCTTACAATAATTAAGAAAAAACAAGTTATATGGAACATAAAGAGAGCCAATTACGGTTTTCACTGGTAGTTACAAAATATCATATTTACGTGGTTTACATATATACAGGTATAGTATGTTGATGAAACTATATGTAATTAATTTAGTGGAAAATAATAAGATATATTTTATTTGAAAAATGGATCGGAAAGCAAGCGTCGTACATTATAGGGTTATTTTGAAATAAATCTAAATTATACTTTTTTGTGAGTATATTAAATTTGTTGCATGTTGGCCACGAGTATGCGTTTTGCCTGTAGTTAGTAAAAACGAGAAAAGTAAAAAGAATAGGGTTGGTTCCTAGAACTTTAGGAGGAACATTGATCAAGAGTTTGAATAATTATTCGGGACAATCTAATGACCCTGAGGATATTTTTAGCAAGAAAATTAGGTCTGCTATTTCACGACATTTTTGCAGTGACTTTTTTTTTTTGCATACTTAAAGGTATTGCTCTCGTGTAAAGTTTAATTTCAGGCGATACGACATGTATTTGATAATTTTTTTTATATATTTTCGATTCGTGATATTGCACATTGTATGCAGGATTCCAGGTCTGTGAAGCGTAAGCGTATTCTAAATTGCTACGCACAAATGTGCAATACAGAATTTTGAGAGTCTTCGCTTTGGTAAATGAGGTAGTACTACGTATTACGAAGCCAAGCGCGCGGATAGCCTTTGTTATAATGTTATCGATGTGGGTATCAAAGAGTAGTTTAGTTAGTAAACACCTAGATCCCGCACACATTACAAACGCTGAAAGTTTTGGCCCTTTATCATGTAGTTGGTAGATAAAATGTTGCATGAGACTACTGAACATTTAGAAGGATTAAGGTCCAAACAGTTGGAGGTACAGTAATCCTCCAGAAGATCAAGATCTGACTGAAGAGCAGACATATCTGCTTGTTTAGTAATAGTTGTAAAGATTTTCATGTCGTCAGCGGAACAGAGAAGGTGAGATGAGGAAAAGCATGAGTCTATATCATTTACAAAAATTATGAATAGCAAAGGTCCTAGAAGGGACCCTTGAGGTACGCCGCTGGGTACCAATACCCAGCTGGAAATATAGTTATTAACCACCATTGCTTGTGATCTATTGTCTATGTAAGATGAAAAGCATCTAAGCAGGTCACCTCTGACACCAATTGCCATTAATTTATTTAATAACAGTGTATGATCATTTCTATCAAAACATTTGCTATAATCGGTGTAATTCACGTCAACCTGAAAATATAATTGTGATAAAATATAATTTATGTATAAAATAAAACCTATTTTTAACTATAATTTTACCGTATTATTAATATTCTATTTCGTTGTTAAAAAAACTGTCTTAATTAAAAATGTATTTCTTTTTTATGGTACTCTTATTCTTCTTTTATTTTTATATTATTTCCTTTTTTATACTCTTATTCTTCACACACAAGATTTAAATTTTGATTGGCCAGTAACAATACTAGGAAAAAGTAATTTAATATTGAATACATGTAATATATATTGTAAAAAAAATATAAACGTACATAAATAATAAAAAAAATAAAAATCACACCTTCAAATACACTGCATAACAAAATGCTTCCTACACCGCGAATGTCCAACTTTCTCCTCTTGGAACTCCAACTCTCTCTGGAACCAAAGTTCTAAAAGCTCCTCCGTACACCGTCCATCCATACAATCAGCACGACCGTGGTGGGCTTTTAGAGAGCCACCGGCGGCAGCAGTGGCGCGGCCATGAAAACTTTCTCAAGTAACACGGAAACGTAATTGGAAAATTGTGAACAATGTAATTATGGAATCGTCAGGACACGACAGCTTTCATAAAGCACCGCGAGGCGGCGCGGTGGCTATGGATAATTGAAAACGAAAAAAAAAACGGAAAAGCGTGCGAATTCTAATCTGAAATCAACCATAAAGCGAGAAGATGTAATAATTTAGCGAGTCTATTATACACAATGTTTTATTAAAACGTTTATTTTTTAAGAGTGTAGACCATATAATGATTCTAACTTGGTAAAAGAAATAAACATACTCTTCAACTAATTACAAGTTAAAAAAAACTATAACACGACATCTTTTCATTAGATTATGTTGGAGCTTTATATTAATACATATTTGTTACATTTTTTTTAGTTCTTAGATACTCCTTTAAGACTTTGTACTTTGTTACTTTTTTGTTTTATTTATATAATATATTATTAATATTATTAAAATGTTTATTTTATGATTTATTTCAATGATTCAAATTTTGTTGCATATAACATTTGATTTTATTTAATGCTTTTATTATTTGTTTCTGAATACTCCCATTTTCATATGTTTTACATTACATTTTTGCTTATTGTTTCTGTATTTATTCGTTGTCTTTTTTCTATATTCTTCGATACTTCTGGTTTCATATGTATTATGCTTTTTGGCCTATTTTATCTATGCTTAATTTATTATATACCAGGTATTTTATAAGAGTTTTCATTTTATCTATTTATTTCTTTGTGTGTTTATAACTTTCCCGTTTAATTTTTCTGCTATACTTGTAAAAAGACTTTACTTTTTATTCTCCTGAAGAAGTCACCTTTGTTCTTGAAAAATGTTACTTGTTTAAATAAATGAACGGTTTAAACAAAGCTAACTTAATATTAATTGTATAAAATGGCACCACAAAGTGATTTTGCATATATTGAAGAGAATCGTATAATAATTATAAATCAATTTTAATATATAATAATAATTTTAAAAAATTCTTATATATATTAATTGAAAAATATAAATGACAACATTTTTTCCCAAAAAAACTGAGCTGTCACTGAGATTTGAACACGGTACTTTTCTATATGTCTATTGATTACTCACCCAGTTAAGTTTCACTAGGAAGTTTTGATCAGATTCCATGAATTATTCTTCAGTGAGTGAGATACGGAAGAGAAAAAAAGTTAATTTTTAAATGCTTTTCTTAATGTGTTCTTGAGATTTATGTTTCCTATCCTTGCAACGCCGGTGTGTCAGCTAATATTTAATAAGCTAATGTATAATCTGAAAGAAGGTTTGGGTCTTAGCTTAGAATTAAAAAAGGGTCGCTCAGATGGTTTGGGCGTGTTGAGCAAATGAATCAGGAAGGAATGGTTAGAAAAATATGATGCGAGTTTTAACGGCACCAGAAAGAGAGGACGACTGCGGAAGACGTGCATGACGAGATTAACCAGATACAAGCAGTAAAATGACGCAATGGAAAGTAAGTAAGTAGTCCCGTGTAAGAAACCCGGAGTTTTGTTGAACAAGTCAGCATTCTAATAATGTTGATTATTTTTCATCCATCACAAGAATATGTCGTAGGTACATATATAGAATGTGTTTTGTGCTAATCCTAAAACTGATGCTGATAATCTTGCAGATCATCAGTCATCAAATCAGCCCATCATCATTTACAAAGCCACTTTTACAAAATATTAGTTTGAGAATAATCTGAACTGAATAAAAAAATATCTCAAAATCAATTCTTTATTAATAATAATTTATTGCTTTAAGCATAAAAACCGTATCACTCGTTGTTGAATTTGCGATGTCAAAATTCCTATGTATCAAAAATAATTATAAATTTTATTTTATTTGCTTGTTCGCCACTTGCGTTGTATACACTTCATCGCTGTGTATTTCATGTACCTATTTTGTACATGATCAAATTGCATTGATATTTTTTCAATCAAATTGTATTTAGACATATTATTTTACATATTACCGAATAGTACACGCTATTGTTGTTTTCTATATCTAACACTATACACTAACAGTAGTGTATCATTGAAAATAAAAAAAAAGGAATTTTCGCAGACTGGCTATTTCGCAAATAAATCACAAAATTCTACTAAAATTATTAATTACTTTTTATTTACGTAAAAATTAGTGGGCCGAATGTGTTTTAAGTTTGAACAGCGTAATGTACGGCCTAGAGGCTTGTGCTCTAGAGAAGTTGTTAAAATGAATACGTGATGAATAAAGCAAACTACGACTCCTCTGCGCTGTTGAATATTCACGACGGGAGCTTTATCTGTGCGAAAGTGCTAGATTTCGGGGAAATGTAAAGTGGGAAAATGTAAAGTCCTGATACTTTGAAGGGTGTGTGAAAAGGTTGTTTTCCTCATGCTGTGTGTATCAATCACTTTCATTATTGTTTTATATTAATACTAGCTTTAATAATAGGCCTTGCACACCTTTTTTTAGTGACTAACCGAAGTTTCAGTTTCATTTTCTGCCAGTTTTAGCCAAAATCTAGATTCGATCAAAAATCTGTAAAATTTTCCGGTAAGACGAAACTTAATAATTTAAATATAAACTTATATTATAATTAATAAATTTATTACTTTTAATTCCTAATGCAGACCTTCATCATTCTGATTGCTTGCATTTCAAACTGCATTGATCGATCAGTAGGGGTTGACAAGTTTAAATATAAGTCACAGAAATGAAATCGATTCTTCTGAAAGAGCTACTGCATGACGTCGTAAAGCGGAAAGAAATATTCACAGGTTTTCCATACAAAAGGATACTCGAAGAAAAATAATAAATTGAAAATTGTCTAGTCAGCAAAACGAGGTAAGAGTTACCTATCAGGAATAAATAAAAAAAACGAATGGCAATATGTAATATATGCCTAGAACCTCATTAAGAAGATTGTATCCAATGTGCAAGGTAAAAGAGTTGGTCTCTGAAGCATGTACAAACATATCAGAGCCGTCAAGCGAAAACATTTGCGATGATTGCTTTGTACAGGTGTATACACGCGTTCATGTCCGGTACTCAGGCCAATTTTACATTACAATTACAGCCGACTTTTTTACTCTTGAAATTTTAATAATAAAGTGATTATCACCTGCATAAATCAGTAAATATTATAATAACTAGCTGTAACCCGTCAAAAAAGACGGCCCTTTTACGTGCCTGTACCTAAAGGATAAGTATTTACATAAATTTTCACACAAAGCAAACACATTGTGGTGAGACACAATATCTTTAAATAAAATAATTCTTTGTTTAACAGCACTTTATTGTGTTTGAACCAACGAGTTTCGACTCACAGCTGAGCCTTTATAAGAGTTCAGTATTAACAGTTAACGGTACTATTTTAAACCCTGGCGATTGTGCGTGCGTAAAACTAACTCGACAACATAATTAAATAATTAACATTGTAAACAAAATTGACATCAAAATAAAATCAAAAATCAGATGAGGAAAAAATATTCCAGTGCCGTAAATCGAACCCGCGCTCCCTGGGTGAGAGCCAAGTATCCTAGTCACTACACTATACAGGATATGTCATTAATTGCGGAGAAAATGTTTATAAATTGTTTACCTAAAGAAAAAATATTTAACAAAATGTATTGCGTGCTCTATAATAATATTTTTTAGGAGCAGGTGGTTGGCGTCTTTGCTAAGCTCCATATGTATATATTTTTGAAGGGTGCTCGCCTAGGACACAAGCTCCATCTCCGGCCGTTTAATTGCGTTTTTCTAGCGGTGAATTCGAACGGAATTACGGACGCTATACGAAGTTACGGGGACAGACAGAAAGATAAACAGACAGGCAGATGGACGGACAGACGGACGGATCACAAAATTATTATAATTGGTATTATAGGAGAAAAGTTTTTTTTGTACATATCGGCTTGTATTGTATATTAAAATTAAGGGATTTTTATTCTAAAATATTTTTGTGTGACAGTACTTCCGGACTATATAGAATTGTATTTTTACTCATTAACTCGTGGCGTCTACTTGCTTGACGAAAAAACTTTGGATCGATTTTTAACCCTTTTCCCGTCATCCAATCGAGCTGAAACTTTGCAAGCAAACTCGTGGCGACAATCAAGAAGATCTATCAAATTTTCGTTAAAAAAAATTAATAAATTTTCGGATTTTTCAAATTTTTTATGGTTTTTTCATACAATTTACTAAATTGTATGAAAATATTTCAACGAGTCTGGTAGACACGGAACCTGATTATAGTATAATTTTAAGTTTTTGGAAATTTTTTATAACTCCCTTTCGTAGCGTCGCTCGACCGAAGTCCAACGCGTAGGTTAAGGCCAAACCAGTTTCCACTAGTAAATGAGAAAGGGAGTATAATAAAAACTTGGTTTTTATGGGTTACTTTTTTATGTATTAGTTTGAATCAAATAAAATATATTAATTTTTTGTGAAACAAATATTGATTACCTCCCTTCAATAAGTTACTGTTTGTAAGGACAGAAAAAGGTCAAAAGCCAATAAGACGACCCCAGCTGTGGTCATTCCCCAAATATAATGATAAATCATACCTGTAGCCGCAGGGGATGGGGGTGTGGTTTCGAAGATTTGACAAATGAAATAAAATAAGGAACTTTCATTCATCTATTGATTTTAATTTCCTCTGTTTGCTTAGATATGGTCTGTCTGTCTGCTTAATCACAGTATACCCAGAACAGTAGTTTATCTCCGGCCTGTCTGGGAGTTATTAGCCTTTGACGCTAGGGTTGTCACTTTATTTTTACTCCCTTTCTTTCATCTCGAAACGTCTGAGATTACGACGCATAAGGTAGATACGAAACCCGAAAATTTATGTAATTAGTATACCTACTTTCTGCACTTAAATTGCAAGAACGCTGATAAAAATCAACGTAGACTTTTCAAAACTTAGTCTTTGTGATAATCAACACACCTTTTTAGTAAAGCACCACAAACATATAAAAGGCAATTTTTTTCAGGAAGCGCATTTTTTTTCTAAAGCGGCGGCTGCGATCGCGAATGGCACCGAAGGCACGGCCCTTACTGCCGCCGCCTTGTGCCCCCATATTCCATGTCAATGTGTGCGTCACAGTGCGTGCGTACACGGCGCCGAGCACGCACGCACACATTGTAATGGGTAGCGGCCAGTTTGTATGAAGACGTATTACTGTTCTTAGTATACTGTGGTTTAATATAATATTCAAACTTCTTCCTCGGATGGTTCTCTCATAACAGATATACGTTGTTGTTGAATCGCAGGTTGCGGCCAGCTAATTTTCTTAACTATTATATTTTCCGCTACATTTCTCTGCAGTAGGCATTTTTACCTTTATCAAATACATCGTACAAAATTGCATAGTATGCAGTTTATTCTTTAAATAATATTATTTTATTTAAAAATCAACGCAAGTACCAGATAAAAGTTATCCCAATTTCTCAGAACTCATTTTAACAATTTTAATTAATTAATTAATTAATTTATTTATTTTATTTGAAAAATAGAGATGCGAACACGGAATACGCGTCCCATCAATATTCTTACTATTTTCAAACTAAACTAATCGTTTGGCTACGAAGATAGGACTAGCTTGATATTGTCCTGGAACGGGGTTCAAACCACTGACTACCAGATTACCAGGCGAGTTTACTGAATACATTATTTATAGTCAGGTAGTTTGTTAAATAATTTAGGCGTTAGGTATACACTATTTGGTCTGGTCTAGGTATTTTTTTATCTAGTTTTTTATTAATTATTTATCTTTCTTTATTATATAAGTATGTGGGATATAAAAGAGATGGCAGCAATATCCAAAAAAAAATTTCTTCGAATGCAGTCACGAAAGATTACTAATTTTTGAATGTACTTAATTATAGATTTTACGTATCTATTATCTATCCCTTCCAAAATCACGTTTCCTATAAATTTATAAGCTGTATTTTCTATAAAATTATAATTAGTAATTACATTATAATTAGTAATCCTCGATGAATGCATTAAAATTGTATGGATATTGCTGCCTTTGTTTTTATACCCCACATGTGTCATTCTAATATTCTAACAGTAATTGCGTGTACTGAAATTATTTTTATTTCGTTACTTTACAGGTAATTACGTTCGTTCTAAAATGCTTCGTTTTGTTTTTTTTTTGCAATGGTTTTAATCATTCTTAATTGTAGTTGTTTTATTTTGTTTAAATATTTTTGAAACGTTAGTCTAAGTTTATAATTGAGTCAATCAAACTGTTGTAAACAATATCTTACCACATCTTATCAAACAATATCGTGGCACCGAATTATAATAGGCAGATAATAATGTGAGACACATGGGGAGGCCTTGACGCAATTGGATAAATCGTGTGTCCAGCCGCATGCACCGAGCCAGTATCTTTCTTTCAGGGCTCGGTGCGGCTAGCCCAGCCAATCGCAAGTGATATTTCTGCATTCAACACCAAAAATGTAAATTGTTACCAGTAAATACCAAAGTTGGCCGTGAGTATCGTTTGCGCCCTGTATCCATCCACTCATCCTGCCTCTGCTGATCACAGACGTACCCTGAGAAGGTATTTCTGGACGTGTGGGCATCATCTCCCAAATGCCAACACATAACCCGCCAAACATGTGAGGATTTTATCAAGTGTGCGCCAAACATGTGAGGATTTTATCAAGTGTGCGCCAAACATGTGAGGATTTTAGCAAGTGAGCGCCCATCCACTTGCTCAACTTAGAGAGTCAACTCTCTTTTGGTTTCAGTATTATAAGAAAAAGAGTCTTGCAAATAACGGCATCCCGTCTCAGTCTCAATTGTGTAAATATAACAAATTATCAAAAAAAGTCGACCAGGGTACAATTTAACTAATTCAATTATCAGATAATTGATTTTTTGAGAAAAAAAAAGATTTTTTAATGTCAATTTTTTTAATGGATTTTTTGTATTCATCTTGCCTGGTCCACCATGTCAGCGGGAGGCTTCCTTCTCCGCTTTTTATTTTAATCCAACGCTTTAATCCAACGGGTCTGCCCACCTCAGGCGACTTTATGCTTTCTTTTCGGGAAAAGGGGCTACTTTGAAACGCGCAGGTAAAGCCAATAAAGTGAATATTTTTGAATATTTTGTTAAAATATAAAAAAGTATTTCTTTTTAATGAAAATAAAATAAATTAAATATTATTATTAGGTTCTGCTGTTTTACTGGAGAACTTAATAATAATATTTGTTAATATTTAATTTATTTTAAATTTCATTAAAAATAAACATGGAGTTCTACAAACTAAACAAAAAAAAAGTATCCTGTCGATGAGAGGTTCTGTCAGTCTCGAAACTTGAGTAGTATACTGTATAAATAAACTTAAGTATAGTAATAACATAAAATCCATAATAATATTATGGGATTAATGTTATTTCCAACCATTTTCAGGTCATTATTAATCATCTTTACAAAGTTAACGCCGATCCCATCAATAATATAATAAACTTGTTTTTGAAAAAAAAGCGATTTTTTCTCTTTAGAAAGAACATGTCTAGTTTATATTTATTTACCTTTGTTAAATTAATGGTGAAGAAATGGCGCAACTTCAGCAAAAAATCTTGAATTTATCGTTTAATTTCAAAATGGTAAAATTCTCCGGTAATAAAAATGCATTGAAAGTTCTGGCGACACTTAGCAGGCGTAACTCAAAGCTTGATCCCAGAAACGAAGCATTTAAAAAGGTGTCGCTTTTGACTGCAAAAAGTAAATGTTCCTTTGAAGTCAGAAAGTTTGATAAAATCTTAATTAACGTAGATTAAAAGTTATATTATTAAATCATTAATTAACTGGTAAAAGACGGATTCCTAGTTCACATTCAGTTCATAATATATGTTCTTTGTATTTTTTTTTGTGATATGTTAAGTTATGTTATCTAGTCATGATAGAAGAATATTTCAAAAAATCGCATCATCATGAATAAAAAATGAATAGGCACATAATTTATTAATTATTTTCATTGTGGTTTTAGATTCAAATATTACAGGTACTATCATATTCCATTAGGGGATGCTAAATTACCGAGAAATAGCATTACTGGTAAATAGGTAAAATATTATGTCTATTTCGGCTTACTGCTAATAATAATGGAGGTATGAAAAGAGGGATTAGTATACCATGATAGTGTAAAAAAAATATAATAAAAAAAATAAGATAAAAATGTTTATTTATTGTATACAAGTTATAATAATTGTCTCTCAGAATATGAATAATGACCCCTCAAAAATAAGTTTAATGTAATATGGTCTAATTTCAATAAAGATTGCATCTGCTGACGACAAAGGTATCTAAGATTCTACAAAATTATTCATTTTATAATGATATTATGCAATTTGAGAATTTTGAATACTTCCTTCGATTATTTCTGTTTTTAATGCTTTTGATAAATTATGCACTATATTTTTAATGGCTCGAATTTTCAGCACACAACTTATTTCTGGATATAAAATTATGGAAATAAGTTGCTGAAGCTTTAAAATGTGATTTTTTATTTATTTACCAAAATACCGATAATTAAAAATATATGTACTAGTAATGAATTTAGCCAAATGTACCAGTAAACTGGTTTCCCGGTAAACTAAAAACGCATATCCATCAATATATCTATAGACGTCACTGTTTTGGTTAATCGTATACTTTTAATTAATTAATGTAAGTCTTCTTTTTGATCTAGATCCTTTTGGCTTATACAGAATTGGCGGTATATTCATTTGTGTTCACCTCCTTCCTTTCCTCGAAAAACGGAAAACAGGAGGAGTCATAGGGTGCCCAAAAGTTTATATTTTGTTACCTTCTCCATTCTTCTATTTGTGTTGTGTCTGTGCCGTTTTGGGCAATAAATCTTGGGAAAGTTTATTTATTTTCTTTCCGGAAAATAAACCAAGTGTAACATTAATAAAATACAAATGGTCGCAATGCATCGTGGTAATTTAAATATAAATACTAACAGAAATGAAATATAAACGCAATACATAAAATTTATAACAATATTTATGTTAGTATGTTCTGAGAACACAATTACTGGAATTTGTCCACAGAGGTATAATTATTAATTAAAAGAAATCGTAGATATCTCACAGAGAAGAAGCCATTTATATGGGAAACGTGCATGGAAGTCAGTTTGTAAAGGGTGTCTCATGGCTTATTACCGGTATGAGCTGGCTTAAGTGATCATTTTACGCAATACAACATTCACCAATTCTATTGTGAGAACATCCACACATTATCAAATATTTGAAAGTTTTATTAGTGTTCTGAATCAGTTTTTTTTATATATTCGAATGGACTATGCTAAGGACCTCCCTCTACAGTCCTTCCCATACTATAGTATATTTAGATGTCGCAGCTGGTATACCTCTGTATTTTTGATGTGCAATATTAAGCAATATTCTTTTTAATGTAGGTATACCTATATGGTATTTATCAGAATTTATATTAACGTTTATTAACAGAATTTTTATTTATTTATTTATATTTATTTAAACGTTTCCACTCAACTCTGAAAATTATTACATATTTTCAATTAATTTACTCTTTTTATGAATCAGTAAATATTTTATACAATATGTTTGTTCTGACAACACAATTAATGGATTTCGTCCATAGAGGGATTAATTACGATAAATTATATAAGTCTCACAGTTTTCTATAAAACGTTTATTATAAACGTTTCCCATATAAATACCTTCATCTCCGTGAGATTTCAAAATATTATTTTATGCATAGTTGATATCAATGTTTTATGTAGAAAAATTTGAATGCAGTCATCGGGGATTACTGTTTTATAATTTACAGTTTATGTAGAAAGATTTTATAGGAAATATAGCCTTAAATTTATAGAAAACATGTTTTTGGAGGGGATAGGTAGATATATAATATCTAAATCTAAGTACATTTTAAATTAGTTATCCTCGGTGAATGCATTCAAAACATTATTTTAATTTTTGGATATTGCTATCTTTTTTAATAGAAAATAAATACATAACAACACAGAAAAGAGATTTCAACATCAATGTCTTCTATCTTTAGTGAGGTATTTATTTTAAATGTTACATTCTCGTCCTAAGAAACCTAGTAAAACATAATAAGAAATTATCTCGAACATTTTGATTATCATGTTTTTGAAGGATAATTTTTTCTACTATTTCTTGAAGTTATATTATTTTGGCACATTGAGGGTAATTTTTTATTGTAACGGAAGTTGCGCACGCACAAGCTGCATATTGTAGCAAAAATTCGTGTAGCGGGAATGGGAGACCACGAATGCGCGGACAAATATTAAGCTGACAAAAATTGATTCACTTGAAATTAGTGTTCCAGTAATATAAATAATGTATCGAGAACCTATCAAAGATGCTCAATTCAAAAGCTGACGAATGATTGGATATTGAATTAAAAATTAGGATGTTTTTGCAAAAACGACTTTTTTTTTGTTTGTCAGATACTTGTTTTCAAAACAAAAAACACATTTGTTAGTTCGTCATTCGATGCAACTTTCAAAGTTGTATAAGTATGTAGTATTGAAACTTTTGAATACAGAACCGTTTTAGCCCGAAAATCGATAAAACATCAAATTGGGAAGGCACTTGGACATTTTTTGAAAATGCATACGTTTTTCGATTCGTCGCATTGAATGCGTCAATTAGAAGACATCTTCTAATTGACATCTCACGATGATTCGAAAACATTTATCTATTATTTAAGCTGCCACAAATCAATAAGTACATTTGTACCACTTCAAAAACAAACATTAATAATTAATTTAATTTAATTATTTAATAAAGAAATCTTAACAGTTTCGATCATCAGAATGTTAGAGCACAGTGTACATTGCATTAACCAATTGGGTACATAGATTCACAAATGTTTAAGGCGTAGTAAATTAAGTAGGTACTTATTTAACTGCAATAAAGTATTATCCATTATATTTGACCAATATGTAAATATCAATTATCAAAATCACGCCAAAGAAATATAACTTCTATATTATTGCGTATAACTTCTACCGCGCGTACATTCCTAAGTACACGCTCCTCCATTTAAAAAAAAAATGTCTCCAGCCAACTAACCAATGGCACTTTTCCGAGTTTGTTACATTTTAAATGATTTTATGTATAAGAATTGTTTATTAAATGTTTTAAAATTAAGTTACTCAATACATTTTGATATAAATTGAGTTGAAATTTGTTACTAAACAATTTAGTTGAAATATTAAGGGTTAGAGTAAGCAATTCGTTAACTGTATTAATGAAAATCAGGCGTAAAGTGCCGCCAAACTCGAGCCGCAAATTTAACTAAAGGTTTTCCGACCGAGAAAATGTGCCATCAATTACGAATCCAAAGTGAAAAAATATATATTTGAAAATTTTCCAGCGTCGTTTATTGCGGTGGCTCAGGAAATAGCCGTAAATAAAATAAATTTAATCACTATTTTAGTCCGTATTACAATGTTTCTTATAATGAACGAAACTAATGATTTAAAAAATTAAATACACTAATATCTCTAGCAGGCGTGTTACGTTAACGTTACGTAAAAGTCATGCTTTCACTGCCATGCATCTAATAATAATGTATATTATTTTGATTTATTTCATATAAATTTTAGTTAAGTACCTACAACATGTTTCATAGAGACTCAAGGGAAATTTTCTTGTACCTTTGTGATAAATTTATTCACGTCTTAGAAAACATAAGTGTATTTTTGTTGTAACACGATTCGCCATTTATTTGATTTAGGTTTGAAGTTTTTCCAACTCTTATACTGGCTCCTTATCATGTTATAGACATATTATTTCTTCAAGAAGAGCAAAATGATTTTGTGGTGATTATTATATTTCAACATCGGTATCGAAAATTTTTCTTTTCAGGCATGCTGGGATTTCATTATTTTCAAACAAGTGTTTTAATTTACCAAATGCCGCCCAGCCAAGACCTATCCTTCTTGGTAGTTCTGCTGTTTGGTTTTCTTTTCCCAGCTTTCTTATGCTATTTATTCATTATTATTTACTCTTTCTTATCTTATGACCAAAGTACACATATTAGTCAACTGTATTAGAACACAAATTAAAATGTACACAGCGGGCCATGGAAAGGCAGATGCTCGGCGTGAGCCTTCGAAAAAAAATCAGAAATAAGAAGCTGAACAAAAGTTGCCGATATTATGGACCGTATTGCGAAACTAAAATGGCAGTGGGCTGGACATATGGCTCGACAGGAGGATACTAGATGGGCACACAGAATACTACATTGGAGGCTCTGGACAAAAAATAGAAGCGTCGGAAGACCTCCCAAAAGGTGGTCTGACGACATTGTCCAGCAAGCAGAAAAAAACTGGATGCGAAGGGGTAGAAACAGAGATGAGTGGAAGAAAATGGAAGAGGCCTACATCCAGCAATGGAGGGAAAAAGGCAAAGGAAGAAGAAGATGAAGAAGAAAGATTATTAATATAATTAATAAAAATAAACTTTCTTTTCCCTACTTATTTTATTGAAAATATCAACATGTTTCAGGGACAATGGTCCCTTCGTCAGGATACAATGTACATACAGGCTGTACCAGAGCTAGCAGCAGAAACTTGGCAGATAGATTTCTGACTATGTTATGAGTTTAAAATGTTGAAGCAACCATGACCTAATGTTAATCGTTATGGAGATATGCAATATCAAAGTTTGCATTTTTAACTTTTTGCAAAAAATAAGTAAGAAATATTTTTAAAAAATGTTTAAAATGTAAAATGTAAAATGTAATATAATATAATATAATATAATAAAAAAAAATAAAAAAATAAATAAATGTAAAAAAAAAAAAATAAAATAAAAAAAAAATAACATATTAGGTCATGGTTGCTTGAACATTTTAGACTCATAACATAGTCAGGAATCTACCGGCCAAGTTTCTGCTACTAGCTGTGGTGCACCCTGTATACTAACAAATTAAAAATCAAAAATCTAAGCACACACAAAAAATATAAATAATATATGGGAATTGAATAAATATGGGTTTACAATAATAGTTTCATGGTCGTACTTAATTACTTATTCAATTCTGATATATTTTTTTTACTGTCTATTTTTATTTTATTTATTTATTTTAGGGAAAATTAACAGCAGATCTATATTTTAACAAATATAAAATAATGGATATTAAATTATGCCAGTTACAAATTTTTTACTAAATATAGTAATTTATTATAACAAGTGTGACGTAGTTAAAGATATATGTCAATTTTTTATTTATAAGTTGTACACATTGTATCTTGACGAAGGAACCATTAGCCCATGTTGACATTTTCAATAAAAAAGTGGTGAAAACAAAGAATATTTTTATTAATTATATTTTCTTATTTCATCTTATTGTTATTTTCTTCCTCTTTAATGGCTTCATGACGTCTTAAGTCTTCATATTTTTACTTTCCTCAGGATATCTAGAGTCGCATTTCTTTCTCAAGTGTTTTAATGTTCTACGTATTGGTTAGGTTTATATTTTCATATGTTGGGCCTTAAATCTTGCACTAGACATGGTTTCACATTTCTTACGCTTATGCATGAGATAAAGCGTAACGCCCTAATATTAAACGATCGGTTGTTTTGGTGTTGTTTACAGTTTAAGCTTCACATTTTGAGACATAATTTTTCCTTGTTGCATCTGTTTCCAAATATAATATTTTAACTGGTTAAACTTGTCTTAACACTACTTAATATATATTATATTATTTACAATTCTTAATGTTGGTGCACGCAACCCAGATTTAAACGACCAGAGGAATGAGTTGTGTGAGTTTCCATGGTTAGACTAAGCCCAAACCAATATTTACGTTCCTTGATTCCACCTATGTCATCCTAAGCCTCTTCTAATGACCGTCATATTTCTCTGTCTTTTAACTCCACACTCCAATTATTTACAATTATAATACAAGATCTTATTATTTATCCAGGGAGCTGTGGCTGTAGTCTCTAGTACTAAGTCACTAATCCAGCCCACTTCGTCTCAATAGTTGTAATTTGGGAAAGGTGTACAACTTTGTAACATTTTATCTTAGTAATAGGTAATTCAATACCAAGAGTATTCTGCATTCATCCTAGAAAAATGCTTTCATTTCTGATTAAATCTCACAAGGAGCTACAATGTGCAAGTTTCCATGTTTGAATACTACTTCTTTTCACGCTAGCCCTGCTAGATGTCAAGCATCTCAACAAACTGGAACGCCTTCAAAACGTATCTTTCCGTTTCATCTTCAACCTCAAAAAACTCCATCACACCTCATCTTTCCGCAATCTTCTCGATTGAGAACGGCATAACATTCATATTTTATCTCTACTTTATAATGTCCTTTTCAATCGTCACTCACCTCAGTATATGAAATATAAATTCAAATTTCTATCTAATCATGGCCTTCCACTCTGTTTAGTTGACAGAACTTCACTTTCCATCCCCATTCATAATTCAGAATTCTTTAGCACCTCATTTGAAGTGCAGCTAGCTAGCTAGGCTATCTGATCAACTAATCATAGATATCACGTCATTACAATAGACAATAACTACCTTCAAATGCAGACTAAAGCAATTTTACATTTCCCAAAATCTAGTTAAAACCATTCCCTGTCCCCTTCCATCTCCTTCTCGTCTCGTTATCATAGAACTAGTTTTGTCACTACAAAATTTCAATTGTTATACTAAATTGTGTGGTTGGTTGGAAGAATTTTCCAACTGGCACTAAATCCACCACTGTATTAATATGTGTACAAAAAGTGAACAAATAAATAAGTATATCCGAAGAGAGCGTATTTCAACATCACAGAGATAGTCATTTTTGTTTTATTGGTAATGCTTTGATCTTATCAGATCTCTCCCATTTTTTAAAAAAGATAATTTAAAACTGTTTACAATTTGAATTAATAAAGGTCTTTTATATTTGTATATTTATATCTGTGACCATATTTTCAGTTTTATAATGGGAGGCAAATGAAATACTAAACACGAATTTAATCAGAGCACTATTCTTAAATTAACTGCTGCCTACTGTACTTAAATATGTATGTGGTTAATGTTTTTTTTAAGAAATAAAGAAGAGAACTGTCGTTACAGTGGGGGGGGGGGGGGGGAATTTTGGATGACATCGGCCGTGCGGTCCAACTCTGTTTTGCAATGCTTGGTGGCACAGTTGCCTGTAGCATTAAAAAATGCCAACATTGCGGCAAATAAGCGGCGGCGATATAAGAGCTTTTGCTTACAAAATGGTTCTGAGTAAGCGGCGGGTCTGCCCTCATTCTGAAAGTCATTCTAAATGTATCTAGAATATTTCACACACTAATATGTATTTTCGTAATTCGCACTAATTGTCCTCGCTGCACTTCTCTCACTCCTGAATAACTTGTCACTCATTTACTGATGCACGTTAATTAAATCGCCCCCTTTTTATAGGTAATGTCGCATTCTCGATGTTTCCCGAGTTTATTAGAATAACCTAGTTGATTCCAGATTCGTGTGGACCATACATAAACCTTCTAATATTTTCCAATTTTAGTGTAAAGGTTTTCTGATTCTATATTTCGTGCCATTATTGTATGCCAAAAGGGTTATATCAATAGCAAGTTACAAATGAATTACAAGTTACAAGTTACAAAATGATTCACGAGATACTCAGGCTTTCTCGAAAGCGGTTCTAGGAATTTCGATGAAAGTCACAGTTCAAAGGTTTTTCGGGTACAGAAATCGATGTGTTAGGATGTCACATTTAGGAAAAAACTAGTACTAGGTTTAAATATATGAGGCGGTGTTATCTATTCTACTGCTAAAATAAGTATTATGATCATCAGATTTGTCTAAGTAGGTAAACTATATGTTTTAGTGAACCCTTAAATTTCATAACATATTTTAAACAATTTACTTTAATATTTGTACTAAAAGGATTTACAAATAATATAAAATTAACAGTTACACGAAGAATTTAATTTGTATGAGTAAAATATACACAATATAGGTATACCTCACGTGTTCGAGTCTGTAACATGATGAGATACCTTTTAATTTCGCAAGTGTGTAACGTGATGTAATAAATGCGGACGTATATACTATGAATGTAAATACTGAAATTAAAAGATGTCACGAATATACAAAAGTCTACACGTAATCGACTACATCTTGCCTCTAGCGGCGCCTCCCAGTATCATCATCATCGCGGGACTGACATCTATGGATGGTTTACAGCAGTCTGTGGAATTAAAAAATCGTCGTCCTTAGAATATACTACATACGTTAAACATTTCTTATTCATACTGCATAAACAAATTTTCGTGCCTGTTTTTTTTTGTTGAGCAATTAAATGTATCGCATTTGTTTACTCAATATAACCATAAAACTCAAATTAAACAATGTAAAATTAAACAAAAAATGCTTGAGTACAAGATGACTGTACAAGATTATGACTAGTAATGGCAAGTGTTAGTCAGACAACTTCTTAACAGTTGAAAAAAATATTAATTTGCGTAATTACTTGATTAAATTATTAAAAATATTTTTCTCTTTCAAATACACGATTCAAACGCTTGCTATCATATTGTTTCGTATCTTTCTCTAAGGTTTTTACGCAATTAAGGTTTCAATTTAATGTCCATTAATTTTTTCTGTGATGTCAAGGTGAAATATCTCTAAATCTTGGAGTCTTGCTCAGTTTTCTAATCTTTATGGTACGAGTAAGTGATCTCCTTGGTTTTCTTTATTCACATTATTATAGTGTTATTTTTAGTCTGCATTTCCACACACACATTTATAGTGCTTTAAGGCTGGACATTCACTGCAAATGCATATTTTAGCGTTTTTTTAGGAAAATGTGGTTTTTTATAATTCATTTATATCAGAATGTATATTCTAAATTGCAATTATTTTAAGACAATAACGTAGATAGAACCTTTGTTCTTATATAAAAGTAATAAACTGAACATTATTAACAATAATTAAAAAAATATAAGCATTATTCGATAGGCCGAATACTTACTACATCGCTAAAATGATATATAGTATATGTATAACTCGACACATTATACAATAGAAGTGAGCAATTATAAGATCATAACAATTTCACTCGATGTATCAGATTAAGGGTGTTAAAATGTTCTTAGGTTTTCACGGCCGTTCAGAATCTTCTGTGTATAGTTTTCTGGGATATTCTGCCGTGTATATGTGACCTCTCTGGCCAACGTTTCGGATCCCATTGCAGGGTCCAACATCATCCCTGATGATGTCAAAATTGTAAACTATTGTTTATACATTTTCTCCAGTACAATCTATAAAGTACTCACACGGGCGTAACTTTTGATAATAATTTTAGTTATGTACAATGTAATTTCAGTCATTTACAAGCTTTTCAAGTGGGTCGCAAAAAAATAATTTCTTTTATTTTATTTAAAAAATAATTTATTTCTTAGGCGCGCCCATGACAATTTATATACGTAAAAATATATAAAACAGATAGATTTTTACATAAGGAATACAATAAAAAAGATTTCAAATCAATCCGACTGCTGTAGCGGTCGTAGTGTAGTTTTGAAGTTGACTGAAAAATGACCCTTATTGACATCGAGTCCTCGCCGTTTGTATGGGAGCGGTTACGTAAAAAATGTGAAAAATTTAAAATGTATTTTTGTTTGATATTCTGACGGAATTTAATCTTTTTTTTGCAAAAATATCATTGTCTGTTTTCAATTTCATAGCGAGAACTCCCGTTTTTTGCGAATACAAAAAAAAACGGTTTTCGGCCGAAAACTCCTGTTTTTGTCAATATAAAGGCCGTTTTTCGGTGGTTGTCGCGCCCGTAGCTTTGTCAGTGATAACCCGTCGCTAGGCCTAATAAATACTCTCAATATTCAGAAATGTCTGTAGATTCCTCCGAGACCGAGCTTCGCGACTATCGGATTCGACCGGTCTGCAGCCCGATTTTCCTTCGCTCACTCAGTGTCTGTCTTCGGACACATATGTTGAAATATTTAACAGTATTTCATAATTCTGTCTTTCAGGCCGTAGTTTCAGTTAGCCGTAGGAAATATTAAATAATATTTCTTATATCTGTCTTTACGCCATACAGTTGGCCACAGTCACCACCCCAGTCCATCGCAACAGCGCGATTTTCTCGTTTATTAAAATAAACATGTGACTAAAATCCATAAATACATGTCAATATTTAGGTTTTTACAATAATATGTAATAATCAAAAACATGTCACAACCATTTATTATTTCATTAAATCTCATATATAAATTTGTTCACAAATTTATCAAAGCATAGGCACCGTCTTTACGGTACTCAGGGTGGTTATGACGCACCGGCGTCCTACCCGGTCACCCGTTACGTTAAACCCGTGATTAAGATGACGTCACAGGTCCGTCTTGAGCGGCGACCGCAGTGAGCCACGGAGCTCGATAATGCCATCTTTTTTGAAAGGGCCCTTTTCAGGGTCATCATTTATCCCGTCCGTTACACTCCGAATAGAAGAAGTTTTATATCACCCTCGTGAATAATCTTTCAACATTAAAAGGTTGACTAATTATGACTTTTTACCCTTAGAATGTCTTATTATATTACGATTTTTAACTGCCCCTTGACTGCTTGTAAGGATCAGGCGGGCGGTACATAGGCTAGGTCACCAGTCTTGCTGCAGGCCCGTAAAAAGGTCGGTATGACGCGAGAATTGATTAAAATTAGATATTCGTACTTACAGCTACATATTTTTTGTTTCAGGCATATTCTAGTGTAATGCTAATAATTCGGAAGAATCTCATTACACATAAAAGCTTTAAAAAAAATTCCAATCAAAAATAAATATTTCATTAGTGACATCTGTGGTTAATCAAAGGGAATGAAGAAGCTTTGGATTTCGGTTAGTATTATTACAACATACATATAAAACAGGTTATAAAACATAAATACACATATACAACTTCCAAAACTTTGATAGACGTGGTATTCTAACATGGATGGAAATAGTGAACGAAACATTACGTAAAGTGATCACTTAAGCCAGCCATATGATAGGTCGTAAGCCCTATGAACACCCAAAGACGTTCATACCAACATCATCATCATCATCACTCTTGGTACTGCAACCCCTGGTGGGTCTTGGCCTCCTCAAGAGTCTTCCTCCATTCATCTCGGCTTAGTGCCAGCTCTCTCCATTTCAGAATTATATACCTACATTGCCATAATAAATATAATTTTGTCTCTATGAGACATCTATATATCATGATGTAAAACAATATTCTGCGCTCTACAGTTCACGAAAAAAAATTTTTTTTTTAAGTCATCGTCATTATTATCAGTTGTTATCAATCCACTGTAGAACACAGGCCATTCTCTTTGTTCCTCCGTTTATCTCCACCATGATCAATTTCACCCACCTGTGGATGGCACCGGTGAGTCATAAAGAGCGTTAAAAGTTCAAATCAAAAAAGCTAAATGTTCGATTACTACATAAAAATACAGGATAAAAAATCTTTTAACATTTCAGAGGCGAATCTTCATAGAAAGCGCCAATCATACAACTAGTGATGTGCAAATAGCAGAAGCAGCCTGTACACTTTTTCATATTGTAAGCAAAATAACGTGACTCTTTTTCTCCGGTCGTACTGTTTACCTGAATCTTGAAATAAACGATTTTCAGATATTTAAGTTCAAATTCCTTTCTTTACCGTGAAAAATACAGTATCATTTGATTTTATGTAGCGGTATTATATTTTTAGATGCCTAAGAAGCGAATTCGCATACTTGGAGATATCGTGCTATTTTTATTAAAAATGTTTTCAGGATTAAAAAATTAGTTCATAGAATGTTTTTTACATATACCTATAAAACTCAATGTCTGTCTGTCTGTCTGTACGTCTGTCCGTCTGTCTGTTTTCTATACAAATCCACACCGTTTGTCCGAGATTCGATTCAAATTTTGCATACTTATGCTTTAGGACCCGGCGGGTAACATAGGCAACATTTCCCCCTATTCTCATACCCCTTCCCCTCCCACTGACATATTTTCGATGCAAACCTGTACCGTTTGAGCGATCGGACACAAAATTTGGAAACTTGTTCTTTAGGACCCGGCGGGTAATATATGCGACATTTCCCCCAATTATTTTACCCCTTCCCTTCCTTCTGATATATTTTCAATGCAAATCTGAACCGTTCGACCGATCGGACTCAAATTTTGAAAACTTATTCTTTAGGACCTAGTGGTTAACATTGGTGACACTTTTCTCCTATTCTTTTACCCTTTACCCTCCCCGTGATATATTTTCGATGCAAATCTATACCGTACGAATCGAAACTTTGCTAACCCTCACAAATTTATTTTAAACTTAATCCTTAACCCGTGCAACGCTGGTAAGAACAGGCAGTAATTTTTTAAAATTTTAACAATTTAAATATACAATTTAAAATTACGCAATTTTTTTTTTATAAATTTATTTTTCGCTCTTCCATTCCGTAATCTTTATGATGGAGGTCAAAATTATTAACCAATGATCTATTAAAAATGAAACACCCGCGCTCTTGACTTCAAAAGTAAAAAAGTGCTTTAAAGGGAATAAGATCACCACCACCAACAAATTATATTTATTTAAATTAACTGTTCATTTTTAAGGTTGATTTGTTGCCTCATAGTCCCACATATTAATTGACATGACAGTCCTACCTCAAAAAAAACTACAGAAATATAATACAAATGTAACAATAAACAATAAAAATATGCGACTTTCAAAAACTGCTTACACTGACAAAAATTCTTAAACACATTGAGCGGACAATTAAATAACAGCTAAAACCTCAAATTATAAATCATATACAAATTATAATATTTTTTGGAGTTAAACCGCAATCCTTCCTTCCTTTTTCCGAGTCCTTCAATCTGGAATAACGGCGTAAAATATTGGGTAAGAAAGTACTTGTTTCTTTCAGTAGAAAGATTACTTTAATTTCCCGATATTTAGCCTTTGTCTCTTTTGAGACACACTTTTACTGGCAGTACCTACGCTCAATTTTATTAATCGCGTTACTTAAATGAATAAGGATTTCATAAATAATTAATCACAAGTCTTTGGACTCCGAGCTCCGAATATCTCGGAGCGTTAAATTCCCGCTGGCAGAGGCTGTACGGATTTTCATAAAAGCCACCCGTGAAGAAGGTCTTTTGAATTTAGAATTAATGTTTATCATTAATTCGTATTTATTCCGCCGCATCTTCAAAATGAACTCTGAGAGGATAGGATCACTTTTAGCACAACATTTTAATAAGGAAATTATTTAAATATTTTAAAAAGTAAACGTTAGATTTAATGTATTTTTTGAATAATAGAGATGGAATACGTGTCACATCAATCAATATTCTTACTATTTTCAAACTAAACTAAACGCTTGTGTTTTGAAAATAGGACTAACTTACTGGTCTCCTGGAATAGGGCTCGAATTACCGACCACTGGATAACTAGGCGAGAGTCATAACCACCACATCAACAAGCTACTCAAAAGGATCGTTTTATTTTAAAATCAGATAAGCCCACGGTAGTAGATTTCTGGCAAATATTTGTATAAAATAAATGGTAAAAGTCCCGCCGCTGGAATTCCTCGAATCTGGCATCTAGGAAGACAGTAACCTAAGAAATAAGGACTGATAGTGCCCTTCGATATCAAAGTTACCCAGACGGTCACTTTTGGAGAACGGAGAGACCTTTGAACTTTAAGTTTGGGGTTATCTCTGCTCCAGAACCCGCAATTCTGCTTACTGACCTGCCCGTTTAAATTAATATGGGGTTTGTCGACACAAAATGTTGTTGAAATTGGTGAACCGCCCGAACATTGTTTCAATGAATCTTCTTCATGAAATACAGTTAACGGGTTCAAAATCTTTTGCCAATTGGATCTTATCTGGAATAAGGTAGAAGTCCAGTTTAAAAATTAGATGCAAAGTTGATTTTGGTTTCGCCGTAACAGTACAACGCGTTCAAGTTGATAAGCCCGTATAGACCCGTTAACTTGCGCGACATTCTCGTCGCTTCTCTTGCTACGTGCCGCCCGGTTTTCTTCTTATTTAGCATTGATCCAGTCTTCTTGAACTTCCTAAGTTACGATTTAATTAAATGGACACCTGGACATTGTTTCAAAATGTGTAATGGTTAGTGAGCGCGAAACAGACACTGATCAATCGTTGTATTGTAAAACTGATTTATGCAGAATTCGCGTTGCTCTCCCGAAAATCGATCCACGGCCACTAAATTTCCAAGGACCAAACTCCCGCGTGGTTCTCGCACCATCCATTTGAAAAAAATAAAAACTTCTCTCTGTCTATACTGTACATCACGTCAAATTTGAGAGTGCACAACGTTATTTGTATATATTAGTGGTCAAAACATTAGTTTTGAATGTTAAAAATTAGTTTTAATTGCGCGCGCTAAGCAATCAAAGTAAAGTAAATTATTGTAGTTGAAATTACATCTTTTCCACAACTCTTTACTTTACTTTACTTTACTATTTTAGATTGATTTTATAGAATTTCTATTAAATCAATCGTATTTAAGTGATTCAATTACGGAAAAATCAAGACAAAAAAGTTCAGTTGTCGAAATGAAACTGATGGCCGTACGGTTTTCACTCAAAATAGAGGACAGTTATAAATTAATTTGTGTATTGGACGGTTCAGGTAAGTGAATTAGAATTCCACTTTTTAAAATAAAAAATATAGATGCAAACACGCAATATGCGTCACATCAATATTCTCACTATTTCGAAATAAAACTAAACTCTTGTGCTATGAAAATATGATTATCTAGCTGGTGCTCTGCTCTAGAATAGAACCATCGATTATTGGTTCACTAGGCGAGAATCATAACCACTACACCAAAAAGCTACTCTAGATTTCTTCACATTGGACAAGTCAGATCTTAGTATTCATTTGTATTTTGAATTCAATGTTTAATATAAACCCAATTATAATAGTTTCGTTGTATATCTGTCCGTAATTTCCTGTAACGTCTGTAACTGCTTTAAAATCTTTTTCTTTTATTTTAAATAGTTAAATTTTATTCTAAATAAATGCTTATTCTTTAAAACCCTGCAGGTTACATAGATTAAATTCTCCCCTACATTTTCATACATGCATTTTCATACAAATCAACACCGTTTGACAGATCTTACCCAAATTTTGCATACTTATATTATCTATTGATTTGGAATTAACTTTGTGGAATGACATGATTGATTTAGCAATAAATAAAACTTTCTATAAGACGATTTCAGAGTTTAGGTATACACACTATTAGTGGAAATATAAACACATTTTATATCCTCACCTGTAGATGAGAACAAGTGCTTTATTTATTTATAAATTAATTTTGCATACTTATTTTTTAGGAACTGACATGTTAAAGTAGGTACGTAATATTTGACGGGTTACAGCTAGTTTACTATAGTTTGGAAATCACACCCGTAGCACAATATTTGATTCATCTTGAAAAATTTAAATTTTTCTTTGTTTATTTTTTTTTTATCAAATTTGAAGCTAGCTTGTTTTCCGATTTAAGAATAGAACGACTGCAGAGGCATATCTATGAAGTGAATTTGTGTCCCGAGAGAAATTAAAAGCAGCTTTTGTATTCTCGTGCGCATGGTGCGTGAAGTTGGTAATGTTTTACAGCTTTGACTATATCTGGGGTGTCAGTATGTCCCACATTTTGAGTATTTTGTGTTATGAAAACTAAAAAAGCACGTAAATGCCACCAAATTAAAGATCAATTTTGAAAAACTGAAACCTAATCCCGATGTTATTAGAGTGTCCCTATGATAACGTGAAATTCCTTAGCAGCTGTTCTGCTATGAGTAGGTAGTCTGAAAAGCAGTGATATTTTTTTAAATTTAATTAGCAGACGTGTAAAGTAGGCACGGACTTTAGTTATGCTGTAGTAGCAAAAAATGAAGAAAACACAGAGCATAACTAAAGCGCTCAGCGGGACGTCTGGCGGCTGTGTGCTTTAGAACTCAACAAAAAAAAATATACTTATTACATTGGCCAATGTATAATAATATAATTGACAGAAGGAATTGCGCACTGTCTGAATCCCTTGTGATATGTCACTTTGCAACAAAACTATGGAATGCTCTAGACCCACCCAACAGCACTCTGGGATTATCTACAACATTCAAGAGACGTCTGGAACAATCTGAAAGCGACTATCGTTAATATCGTTAATACTAGAATAATCTCGAAGATTCGAAAAACCAACGTATTTCTTACAAAAAGGCGGAACCAGAGCCGCAGCGCATCATGTTTATTTTGACGTTTGAACCTGCGGCGGCGTGATGTTAGCGAAAAACCATAGCGATGAGTGGGGCCAGCAAGTGTAAACCGAGCGACAATAAATTAAGCGATGTACTTACATTACGAGCGATATTTGAACGGAGTTTTAACAAACGATAATAAAGTGTTCATAGACGAGTGAAAAATTGCGAAATAGTGTGAATTCGAGATGCGTGTTTAATTTTAATTAGTATCCGATGAATGAAATTTAATTACAATAATGAATAAATCGTTAATTACTTTACAGTGTTTTCGTTTGCCTCTCATAGCCACGTCTCGTGACAATAATAATTATAAAGCTGTAAATATAATAATATAATGTGAAATGCTTAAGGAATTACAGCACCTTGGGAGCCTGAAATTTTAGTTTTTTTTAGTTAAAAATTGTTTTTTTACATTGTTTTTAATTTTTTTTAGTGGCACTTCAAGTACATAGGTAGTACAGTTTAATTTTATTTCAAAATTAAAAAAACAGCGAAATGGCCGTGTCAATTCTCGTGGAGCTGCTCTGCCGTGACTGAGACGCAACTTTTCCCGGTGCACTTTTCCCGGTTTGTCCCAGAGAGAAAAAAGTTCATGTAAATATTAATTAAGACATGACTTATTACGTATTTTGTTTTAGTAGTTAGTAGAACATATTAATAAGTGTCAATATATTTTTTAAAATTAATCCTTGTAAAAATAATCTAATTTCTAAATAAATTTCAGGCTCCCAGGATAGTTTAACCCCTTAACTTATATATATTTCCAAGTATTTCTAGTTTTTGCTAGGCTAAGGAAAATGTTCGTTCAAGGTATGGATTTATCCAAGTTCGACTGTATTAGTGGTACAAGAAGCTCTTTGAAGGGTAGGTAATACTACCCCATGAACAACATCGTCTGAAAACCAATCTGATTATTTGAGAGTCTCGAAATTGAAGATATTTAGTTAGCCCGTTTATACCAAGGCTTCAAGGTCTAATGATAAACAGATTAGTATAGATTACGAAGAGGTATTTTGAAATTTCTGAAGGGTCATTTCCTTTGAAGATTGAACGAACAAAAGCAGATTTTAATCTTTAGGTAAACAAGTATATTGCATTTTTAGCATCCTTAATATCTACGCTAGGCATAGGCCCGAATTAAGAGTCAATACTTAAAGGATTTTAAGGTTAAGGTACCTACCCCTTAAAAGTGTAATTTGCAGTCAGATTACAAGATGCAATACATTATCCCAAAGCCTATTTTAAGAGTGATATATTTTTCTTTGGTAGAATCAATATTAAGATATGGTATAAGATCTTGGGGCCTTACCAGCAATTCAAATATTAAGCCGATACAAAATCTACAAACTGCTATCGTAAAAAGAATAATAAATCCACAGGTTTTTGAGCAAAGACAAAATACTAAACTAGTATATTCATTCGTATATTTTGTCAATAGTTTGCCAATTCTTGGACTAGTTATATTTCTGATGATAAAAGAAAATCACGAAAATGAAAGTTACAAAAAAAGTAGTTGATCATGGCAAAAACACAAGATGCGTTTCAAACCAAATATTAACAATACCAAGAATAACAAACAAATATGGTCTGAGGACACTTGAATATCGAGTTCCAATGTTCTTGAACAAAATACAAAGTACCTTTCCCTCAGGCCTAAAAACTCCAAAGTCAATGTCAGAACTTAAAAAGTGGTTAATAGAAAACGACATTAGTTATTTATGAACTATATTAAGTGTTTTATTATGATAATGACTTTGAATAATTAGTGATGTTTTTATTTATATATATTTCTTTTTCTTTTTCCTTAATTTTTGCAATATATTTTTAATTTGCTATTTTCTTTATTTATTGCTCTTTTCTTAATTTGCTTAAAATTTTTAACTTTGTACTGAAAATTACTTTTATGTTGTTTTTTGTACTTGATTGTTTTCGTTTTTTATCTCTTATGTTTATAAAGTGAACAATATTTTGTAATAGTGTAACTTACAATTGTAAAAATGAACCTACAGACAAACGTCTTTTTAGTCGTTTTGTGGGATTAAATATTATAAAATGTAAAGAAAAAAAAAAAATTGAAATCTATATTCATTATGACGTCACACACCTTGAAATAAAAACAGGAAAGCGGTCACCTTAAAATTTTGTACGAAAATCCATGACTTCATTTCACAGTCAAAACTTACGCGGCGCGCATGCGCATTATTGGCATTCTCGTAAGGAAATCGGCCTAGTATCTATTTTTTGACAGATTTTTAAACCTGCTCGATAGCTTCCTTAAAATTTTCGTTAAGTGAAATTTATTATAATCCTGGAGAATATTGCCTGCTGGATGACAGTTTTATGGACTATGTTCAATACCTCCATGAATTGGATGATTAAATTGACAGGTCGTTATCAATACGGTGATATCTAGAGAGATTTCGAGAATCTATTTTCAGGTATATGTCATTCACTACTTTATTTTAGCGATCTTATGGGGAGTGTAGTGTTTTAATATTTTTTACATATTCCCGAAATTCGATCGATAGGATCTTATTTTAAAAGAAGTAATCACACAATCTTTAAAAAAATTATTGACCATCTACAAAATATTTTTTCTGATTTGCTGGAAGCATTACATCTTTTTTTAAACCAAAAAAGATCAATGCTCTTTTTGTATATCCTATAACTATAGCACTGCAAACGAAAAATTAGAAAAAAAAAGAATATTCTAAACACATCCAGAATTTGAATGTAAAGCTATCTCCTAAGCCAGGAAATGGAGAGATTTCTAAGATGAAAAATGATACTGTAGTGGCCATCTATGACTTACAGGCTGTAATTCCGCTGCCGAATGCCAATATATTAACATTTTATAAGAGTAAATTAAATATTTCAAACTTCATTCTCAAAAACTCTGATAGAAAATTAAATAAATCATGATTGTTAATTTTATAGAAGAATATTTTGACTTTCGGTTGTTATTTGCAGAAAAAAACTAATAGTTTACGCGGTAACATTGTGGTAAGACATTTCAAGGAAGATTTAAATTTAACTTTGTTTTAACCAATCAAGTTTTTTTATTAAAACCATCAGCAATTTATAAAAAATACTATTTCCTATCCTTAAATGATTCCACTAATTTGCGATTTTTTAAGTCATTTATACAAATCTTTTATGGTAAATTTTTTTATATTTATACCACTAGGTACTAGATTGACTACGATGGAGGTAATTGATGAAATATCTAATTATTTTTTTTTACTAAAACGACTGATTATTGTCATTACTTAGACATGCTCGTTTTTTCTAACAGTAAGACATTCTTCTAGTAATCGGATGGTCGAGGGTTTGAGAACGCTAGGTTAGTCTTATCTCATGGCACAAAAAAGGTTAACTCTTGCGCTGCGCTTGCAGATGTTGAACTTTGATACTTGAAAATAATCCGAAACAAAAGATGTTCCGCTTCGATATTGCGCAATATCCTTTATCCTGCAGAGCACAACAAGTAGGCGTAACTAACTTGAAGACGTTATCTCGATTGGCTTTTGCTAGAATGCACTCGCTAATCGGGGTATTGACAGGTGAGCAGAAAATAATGATTAATATTTTAATCAATGTATATTATAGATGTCTCACAGAGACGAAACTGTATTTTTATGGGAAAGTAGATGTAGAAGTCTTTTGGGTGTACATAGGGCTTACGACCTGTTGTACGACTGGCTTAAGTGATCACTTAACACAATGTAACCTTCGCCATTTCCACCCACGATAAAACATAAAAATAAACACTTGAAGTATGAAAATAGAACTAACTTGCTGATGTCCTGGAATGGGGCTCGAACCATCAACCATCAGATCACTAGGCGAGCGTCATGACCATTACACCAACAAGCTACTCTATATCTATACATATATTGACAGGTTTATATACCTAGTTGCGTTTTATTTCAAAATATTAAGGAAATTATGAATATGTAAATCAATTAAACCTACGGTTGCGTGCGTATATGAATTTGAATGGACATGTGGTAGTGGATCAGGGATAGTTGAGGGAAAGCGAACAAGTATTTCCAAGCGAAGAAGTCTCCTTCAAGATAAATAGGCCAAATAAGAGAGATATTAGGATTCTCTTTAAACGATCAGATAAAATGGATTAAGACCGACATGAATGAAGATGTATTGTGACCAGGAGACCACGAAGCTTAGCATTAAGCACACGATCAAGAAAAAAAAATGAAAATTAGAAATATATTACAAAACTAGTATTCTTTAAAACACGGATATATGAAGAACGTTAAGCTAGAATGACATTAAAAAACAACCGTTTGAATTCTTGCGGTTAAAATATAATGTACGTGCCGCCTGCCTTAGAACGGTGTCGTACATTGCTTAATAATTGTGGAATACCGATGCAATATCCATGGACGCGAGACGTGATATTCTCTGACTCGGGTTTTATTATTCCACATATATGTTTGTGCATTTAGTGCGCATTCAATGATAGAATGAAGAAAAAATATTTTATCCTCATAGAATTTCATATAATTGAAAAAAATGAGATGAATCAATTAGAATTTAATTTATAAAAAAAATAATTGGTAACCAAAGCTGCGAAAACGAACCTGATACTTTCCTTTTCGGGAAACTGCGATAGCACTTTTACGAAAAATTTGACGTTTATATATCGATGGTAGTCTGGAAATATGTCCTATCTTATTTTTTTTCATTTTTTTTTCTACTGCGTTGTGAATAGAGATCCCAGAATCACAATCCCTATTCAAAACGCAATTAAAAAAAATAAAAATAAGATAGGACATATTGGCAGATCACCATCGATATGTAGTCTTATTAATAAATAAAACATCTATTATTACATATTCAAAAAAATATTGAAGTTATATTATACCATAAATCTCAAAAACCTAGGTGGGGCAAGGATAAATCAATTCATTTTTTGTTTAATTTGGAATATATTCTATATGATTACGTACGAACAAAGATGTACATATATTTGTTTTATGGAAACATTGGTTTCATTGTCATGGTGCAATTTAAAATCATAGTTTTGCGATATTTAAAACAAATAAGATAACTCAATATCTCTACAAATATATTTAGTTCAATAATTGACTTACATGCAGATCAACAAATAAGTTAATTGCTGTTAATTAACGTTGCTTGGGTTAAAGTTCTTGTTAGAGTAAATATCTTACACTGGCCATGATATATTGTTAATTAGTTGAAATTGTTTGCAATGTAATCTTAACATAATTACTTTGCAGACGCACGTAAACAAATATATAGGCATCGCTTAATAGTGTTTCTAACCTTTCATGCCCTACGTATGTAAGAGAGCAATTAAAAACGGATTTACAATCATGCTCTCTTAGAACAACCGTTGTATTTGTTTGAGCTATACAGTTCAAATAACTACATTAAAATTAAAATAAACTGTCTTATGTAGTCGATCGGATTGATAGATTTTGAGAACAAAATAATGAAATTTAAAAGCAATGCGTAGAAGACGTCTGTGTTTTCTTTAGAATCCTAAAGAGCAACTGTGTACTATTTTGGACGGACGATATTCGAAATAATATAAAATTATATTGGGTGGAGTGAGGAGCATATTTTTTGGGCACAGAACAGGCAATCAGACATATCTACATTCAGTTTTATAGAAAAAAAAGTAAATAAATGTAGTTATTGTATATATAATATAAACGTAGTTAATAGAAGTTGAGTAGCTTGTTGATCTTGTGGTTAGGATTCTCGCCTTGTGATCCAAAGGTCGCGGGTTTGAACCTCACTCCGGACCAGCAAGTTAGTCGTATTTTCATAGCACAAGCATTTTGCTTAGTTTGAAAATAATAAGAATATTGATGTGACGTGTATTCCGTATTCGCATCTCTATTTTATAAAAAAAAGTTATGTGCTGTCTGTCACGCAAAGAGTCTTTTCCGCGACGCCCCCAGTTTTGGAGATAATCATGTAGCCAGGGTTTGAGTAAAATTAAAAAGTTAATTATTTTCTTGTTAAATGATGTAATATGTCTATGATGTAGAGTATCGAAAAAAATTTTTTTTAGTGCAAATATATTTGAATGCAAATAAGTTTGGAAATAATTTTCAATTTATTCCTAAAGAAAAACGAAGTTAAATATTTATTATAAGTAAATGAAGCATCTCAGCAAAAAAAGTTATTTGAACAAAATTGGCCTAATAGTTTTTGAGACTTCTATTCCAAGAGTCAGAAAAAGGGATTTTCTAGAAAAAATAAAGTTAAAGAATACACCTACCATACTAGCTTCAAATTAATATAATTAAGCCAAAATAAGCCTGTATATAGCACCTGAACTTTTCGACCTCCTGGATTCCAAAACAACAAATTCCATCACAAAGTCTCTTCAAAAAAAAAAATTGGATGAATGGCTGAGAGAACGCGAGGAAGAGTTTTTACGGTGCCTATATAACAAATTTGTCTAAAATCAACTTCCATTGTAACTTTATTTCTCATTCCTAACTTTTAGTGTTTTCCAACATTGCATATCCTTTCAGATTGTATCATGTATTTTGATTAATGCTTTTTATGTTTTTATATTATGTTGTCTTTTATAACGTCTATCTTGCATAATTATTGTTTCTTTCACCTTTTTTCCTCTATATAAGCTGTAGAAAATACTTTAAAAAGTGAGGCGGTTTATCTAAAACAGACAAGACTGGTAAATCGCCAAATTATATTCTGAATATACTTTGTGTGAACAAATAATAAAAAATAAATAAAAAAAATTCTGCAATTTTCGAATAAGTGATGATTCAAATTATTCTTACAACTTCAAGCCGTAAGACTAAGTAAAGATTTTTCGAAAACGTCAAGAAGTTGCAACCCCTTAAACAATTTGCAAATAGTATTTATTTTCAACTGTTTATGTGATTCTGATGCTTTACACGTATAACACATCGCATGGATCTGTGTTCCGGAGAAATTTACATGAAACTATAATGAATTAAGCTTATGGGAATAAACAGATCAATTATTTCGAAACTTGAGAAATAATGTGTACGCATTTACGAACAATGAAAAGGAAATTTCAACGCGATATCAAGCACAGATGGTTTCCTACCATTATTACAATGGATAAATCAATACAACAGGTAACATAATATATTATTATGCTTCATATGGATAGATATAGACAGTAAATTTACACGAAAATATTTTCTGTGATTCAATAAATTACAACTATGTCAAGCATATATTGTATTACTCTGAGAAATAGTAAAAATAGTTTAAAATAAATGCTTCTTCAGTAAACACAAAATGATTTTGTGGTATCATTATTAATATAATTAACAAGAATAAACTTTGTAAACGCCACTTATTTGTTGAAAATACAAACAAGTTTCGGGGCCAATGGTCCCTTCATCAACATTTAACGTATATTAAAAATTAAAAATCGAAGAATATTAACAAAATAAAAAATAAATATATGAGAGATGAATTTAGTACGTAAAAAAAGAACTATTTGCAAAAAAGACCTTGTTATCTAGGAGATTTTTTCATATTAGTACTTAATTATTTATTCATCACTCAAGTCCTTACTTCGATATTTAATTTTTAGTATACATTGAATCCTGATGAAGAGACCATTGGCCCCGAAATATGTTTGTATTATCAACAAATTGGAGGTGTTAACAAAGTATATTCTTATTAAATATAAAATAAAACTATTTTCGGAAACTTTGGAAAGTATAATCGATTAAAAGGAAAACAGATGACCCGGAGAAAGCACGAATATCTACTCTTCACGTTATTCACAAATAAAATTAAGAGTTTAAATTGACTTTAAAAATAAATGCTTTAAGCCCGTAAACAAGATGAGAGAATTATTCGGAAGAATTTATCGAGCCCATAAATAAACGTGGATAAACGTGCTTTCGATTTAGGCCAAGAGATCGACTTGTTTTATTGAACGATATTTATATCGTGTCGGATAAATAAAAAATGAGGACATTTATGGGCTGCAATGTTCCGCGATTGTGCCCTGTCGTTAAATTTGTCCCCCTGTTGCATAAACCGCCTGACGCGCTAAACTCTGGTTATAAAACGTTATAACAAAATTTCAAACTCACCTTCCAAAATAGCTACCAAGCTGTTATTAGATTACATCAGATGTGATATATTTTTATGTTCATAATGTAGGTGTTATACAGGCGTTTCTTGTCGCGTAACAGAAATAGTTACAAGAATATTGTTTCACTTAAAATTTTAAATAACAAGAGTGATTTATCACCCCGAAATTTGATCTTGCAGAGACGGAAATAAAAATATATTATTTTCAGGTATTTTTTCAGGCATTGATATTTCGTTTACATAAGTATTATAATAAGGCTGTTGCCAATAACAATAAACCCTATAACTGAACTATTTAAAAAAAACAGGTGTATGTACAATATTTATGTAGGTTAAGTAGTAATTCAAGTTGTCAGTAGTTTGTATGTAGGTGTGTGCCCTCTGTTCTTGTACTAGTGCAGTGTGCCAGAGTGTGTGATGGATGGGAGAGTATGTGTGTATACTGTGTATGTGTGTAAGCATGCCCGCGTGCATGTGTGAGGGTAAATATGTCACCTCGCAAGTTTACACATAACAGACTTAGTAAACTGCCCAAAACTTTAGCAAAAAATGTCGAGATCTGTAAAAGCCATGTTATAAGTATCAAGGACACGGTTGATTGTGGAGTTTTTGCCGTAGCTCGTTTTTCGATGATCCAAGCGAAAAAGGTGTGGCGCTCTAGATCATTTCTGCGTGACATCGACATGTATGGAGCTTACAATTCGAGGGGAGTTATTGCTGTTGTTCAGTAATTTGTAAAATATTAGAAATCGTGTTGCTGTTAATGAACGACAGTTCTCAGCTTTTAATGAAATTGAGACGACATTTTTCAAGCTGCCCCACGTCCTTCAAATGTGCTTGGTATAAATGAAAAAACGAAAATTAATTAAAATTATAATTAAAGCACTTGATGGGAAATTTCTTTGACAGCGATTTATTTCAATTTACAACAATTAAAAAGTTATTAAGAATAGCTGTCAAAAATGTCACAGTACGGAATGATAACTTTTCATGGTTGGTTAACTAAACGGAATGACATGCTAACTTTCTACGACAATGTTCTTGTCTTCTCGGCAAAAGTTTGTAAAAATCCTTTGTTTAAAAATCTTTACGACTCTATCTTCATTACAAAATTAAAGATATGAAACGAACGCTGAGAAATGTTTTCTTTATTATTTTTGTAAGTAAATTGACAATGTAATACTTTTCCAGCGCCTTGAGTCGGCGATGTAAACTGTTTTATGATTCCATTCAATTCTGGTTCTGCATGTCGTTACGTTGTTAGTAGGTAGATACTGCTGTTGTGTTTTGAATTTACTGAGGAGCTGAATGTGGAATGATTTTTACTGATGTGTAACATCTTTCCTCTCGCTTTCGAAAAAGGACGGAAATGTGTAACAGGAAACTAGACGCCGGGGAAGCGCGCGCTATTTCATTTGACCAATGAGCGCGCGCGGTGCTAGTTGGCCGTCAGATGGTAATGTATATGATACTAAAGAAAACACATTATCATTGTGAAGTTGCAATTTTAGAACGAAGTTCTGTGATTTTAAACAAATTTTTATTAATCAATTAGAAAAGACACACAGAAAAATCAAATTACGAAAAAATATTTTAACTGCTACCGGATTCGAAACAACAGACTTCCATTCTATATCCGGGGATAGCGCGTTATCTAATTTCGCCACGGCTCTCTGGTAAGTTAGCGAAAATTTTTCGACCTTATATGTAGTCTCTTTTTAGTTGATAACAATTTTATTACATTTTTAAAGCAATCCGGATTGAATATTTTTCCAATGACCAAATTCTTAAATATAATATTACACTGTTTTATCGACCAATCGCCAATTTTTTTAGCAGACTTTTTTTGTCAATTTCGCCAATTTTGTCATCTCTCTCTCTCTCTATATACATATATATATATATATATATATATATGTTAAGAAATAAATAAATGAAATTAAGAGAAACACACAAATATCAAATAATAAAACTGTAAAATTAAATGCTGGAACCTGAAGCTGGAAATTAAATTCGAACCACGGACCTTTGTCTTACGCGAACAACGTGATACCAATTTCACTATCCCAGCCACTTAATAAGTCGTCAATATTTCATAGTTATATGTTCCTATTTGAATTATTAATTCACTTATTTATATTATTCCATTTTTATTAGGAGAGTAATCGATTGTTGCGAGAATATCAAACGAAGCTTTGACGTCTTCCCGCTAGTTGATTTCCGAATAATGGAAGTATTCTTTGCTAAACTGCAAATTAAGTATATATGTTATTTATATATTTTTTTCATTTATTTATGGAAGCGAGTCCCGTAATATTTATTGAGAAATAAATAAATGAAATTAAGAGAAACACACATTTTGGTTTACTGGTTTACTCGTCCAATTTTGGGCAGGAGGCCCTTGAGAATGACCAGTGTTACCTGTTCGAAACGTCGGGAGGTTAAAAGTCCTTTTCAGGACTGTTTGTCGCGGGTTCCCCCAGAAAATAGTTCGTCATATATATATGAATATATTTAGAAATGATTTTATATTTATTTCCATATTTACACTATGAAATGTATTATTTATACTCTGAAAATAGGACTAGAGACTAGAAATTTGGACCCGCGACTTTTGGATCAAAAGTCCTAACCACAAGACCAACAAGTTACTCAATCCATTTATGATAGAGTAAATAATTAATGTATAAGGAATGTCTGTAAAGCTGCTCTTAGCATAAAAAGGGTCGTTCAGGTAGTTTGGACATATTGAGCGAATGAACGAGGAAAGAATGGTAAAAAATATATATTACGAAAGTGTAGACGGTGCCAGAAAGAGAAGGCGACCGCGGAAGACGTGGAACGACCAGATTAAACAGATACTGGAAGATGGTCCCGTTAGAAGTCGAGCTTGTATGCGAAGGTGTATGAATGTGGATGAGGCGAGAATTGTATGTCAGGATAGAAGGGTGTTGCGCTCTTTCTTCTCTGCTTACCCCCACGGAGAAACAGCGTGATGGTAATTAAGTTCATATATTAATACTATTGAATTACATTGGTAAATACGCAATGCGGTAAATTACCAAATTTTCGGATTAGGTAGTTTGTTATTTCACATTTAAATTGTCTGTAATTTGCATCCTATCCTTGGATAATATGATTTTATTTCAATTTTGATATTTTTGAATCAAGGTACATAATTATGCCGGGGAACGTATCCTCAAAAAAATCGAAGTCATACTCTATATACAATAACGACCATCCACCATTTCATCATTCTTTCCATTCCCTTCTTACAATGATAAAATTTTAATACACATTACGTTTTACACACGTAAACATCCTCTAAAATAATATTACACCAATTAGTGTATATTATAGATATCTCACAGAGACGAAACTGTATTAATTATGGGAAAGTAGGTATAGAAGTCATTTTGGGTGTAACAGGACTTATGACCTGTCTTTTTATGGTTGGCTTAAGTGATCACTTTACACAATTGTAACATTCGCCATTTCCACCCATGATAGAATATACCATGCTTATTGATTTTTTGGAAGTTGTATATATGTTCAAATTGCGTGAAGCTTTCATATATGAGTTGTAAGCGCCTTTTCCATGCGGCCTGTACAAAGCCATTTTCATTCCCCTAAATCCCCACAGATGTCGCTAATGAGAAAATCTACATTGATTTTTTACGGAATTTTGGGAGCAATATACTTTATTGTGTGTAATGAAATTCATCCGAATACTTGCATTACACTAGGATACGCCAGGAAATATTATTTCCAATTTTTGTTAAATTCCTTTTTTACCAGTATTTACAATTCAGAATATTTTGAGTCTCTGTGAGATATCTATAATATACACTAATTGATTAATAATGTCTCTGTGACATAAATCCAGCACTGTTCTGAAAGATTTAAACAAACTCAAAATATTCTGAATATTACACCAGCTCAAAATTTTTGGTGATAGCGATATACCGAAGCCGGGATAAAGTTAAAAGCGAAAATGCCGGCTTAACTCTAAAGAGCACATACATCAGTGCTTTATTAGTTCACTCAACTGCAGACCTGCTCGACCCTGTGTACGCCAACTTTTAGAAACAAATATGTACTCTCCTAATTGTTCAGGCACGTTCTAAAATCATGCGGGTTTCTAGTTTTACGTTCTATTAAGTCTAAAAATTTAAATTCGAAATGTGTCCACTGGCCACAAAACTTGCGAATAGTTCAATCAAGTGGTTTATACATAGTGTTTTCTAACAAATTTATTAATCAATTAGAAGAGACATACAGAAAAAATATTTTGGCTCATTTATTGGCTCAAATTATGAAAAAATATAAAAAAATACCAAGCCGCCGTGGCAAAATTGGACAACGTGCCATTCCTGGATAGATGCAGGTCCGTTGGTTCGAATCCTGGTAGCAGTTAAAATATTTTTTCCTTTATTTTTTTTTCTATATGTCTTTTCTAATTGTTAATAATTCACAGAACCTTGTTCAGAAATTGCAACTTCACAATAAAAATGTGTTTTCTTTAGTATTTAAAATGTTTTCTTAAAAAAAAGTTAACACAAAATAATTTTGAAAAAAGTACTGAAGAAACTTGAAAGTTTTATGTAAGTACTTTCTAGTATTTTCATATCCACGAAAATAAATTGTGATTCATACCAAACTTTTACACTTATTGATAATTTCAATAAACTTAAGTGTCCACAGTCTACATATATTATGACTTCCCGCGATATTAGTGACAGATGGTTGGCAATAAAACCACTAACAGAAACAAAGTAGGAAACTATTTGGCAGTGCGTTCCTTTCCTGGAAGATATATATTTTCGTAGATTTCGATAGCACGTAGACAGGCGTCTCGTGTACGTTTTGTACTTTATTCTCAGGATTTATTTGCAGGCAGATGATCAAAATCTATTCAATTCGTTGAGATAAAAGTGTTATTAGATTTATATATTTTATTGAGTGAGGCGTGTGTTTTTTTCATCAAATAGGTGGTAAAAAGTAGCAATCAAATGGTATTCGTTAAAAGATAAATATTCAACTAGGAGAAGCTTTCAATGGTAATCGTAGGACAAAGCCAAATGGTCACATGGTCTTGGATTAATATAAAGAAAACAAAAATTTTATGTCCAGAAAACAAAATCATCACAATCACTAACAATAATATTGAAATAGTAAATGAATATTTATAGCTAGGACACAAGATAAAAATGAACAAAGAAAACCAAACAGCAGAATTTCCAAGACGAATAGGAATGAGCTGGGCTGCTTTTGGCAAACTCAAACATATTTTCGAGAACAAAGAGATCCCAATTAGCCTAAAAAGAAAAACCTTTGAATCGTGCATACTGCCAGTGATGACGTATGGAGTGGAGACTATGGCCCTTACAAAGAAAAGTATAGAAAAGTTGAAATGCACCCAACGATTCATGAATAGATCCATGCTTTGATTAAGTCTAAGAGATTAAAATAGTGAAATTAGGCGCAGAACTAGAAAAGTGGATATCGTGGATCGTGTAGTGAAGCTAAAAGGGCAATGGGGAGGGCATGTTGCAAGGCAGGATGCTACAAGATGGTTTACCAGAGTTCTGAAGTGGAGAACTTCGAAGAATAAATTAGGCGTTGGAAGACCTCAAAAGAGTCGAGGCCTATATCCAGCAGTGGAGAGATGAAGGCTGAAGAAGAAGAAAGTCATTTGATCTAGGAATTTGTCTCTGTATAAAATAAATTAAAGGTTTACACCACCTTGAGGCTTCAAAAACACAATCGATTAAAAAAAATTACATAACTATCTAAACTATTTACCTAAAATTTTATTTTCATGTACACATTTTTCATTAATAAATTATTTTAAAAATTTCAAAATGGCGGAGTTATGTGCTGTCTCGCAAACGTCCTTCTCCGTAACGCTCGTGAATGTTTGAGATAATCGTGTAGCTGGGTCTGAAAATTTTAATAATTTTCTTGTTAAACGACTTGACGTCTGCGATAAGGCGTATTGAATTTTTTTTTGTGTAAATGAGAGCAGTTTGAAAATAATTATCATTTTTTTACTTAAAAAATTCGAAGTAAAAATAATAAGATGATTTTATTAGTAAGATTTGTGCAAATTTTCAACAAAATTAGCCCTGTAATTTTTGTATTATCTCCAAAATTCTGAAAGTCGTTTCAAAATTCACCTAGCGCGCTGCTTCAAACTGTTTCATTTTTTGGAATTTTCAAATGATTTATTACTCATATTATGATTAGAAAAAAAATTTTTTTTTGAAAATATGAAAGTGTAGCGCCATAATTTTTTTAATGTTTTTACTATTTGATAGAATATACCCATTTCCTCGAAAGTAAATATATGAATTTCTAAGAAAGATACATATAAAAAACTATGCATGTATTTATTACCGGAAGGCAGTGTTAATCAATTTGTCACAATGTCGTTGGAAACTATCTCCATGATATGTTTCCTTATCAGTGAGAGAAATTACGGTAATGATTATATTATTTCGATGAAATTTTTTTTCCTTATAACTTTCGACGCGATTCCTCCGTTTCTTTCAATCTGAGTGAGTCAATTTGTTGTAATAAAAATATTTTCATGTGAAAATTATTTGATACTTAGGTTTATTGAAAATCAACAAAAGTATTTAAATATGTGTTTAACTAGCCGCAAATCCGTGAAAAATCCGGGACATAATATAATAATTAATGATGACCCTCGCACATAACCCGATTGATTGCCGCGCGCTGATTGACGTGTCACATTCGGGTGCCCGGGTGGGTTGTTATTCCAGCATGTTTACAGCGAGTCGCTGACACGTAGAAGGACACTCTAAAATAGTTGATGAAGTCCGATGAATCGAAAATAAATAAAGTTTAAAAAATATTTTTATCATATCGAACTCTGCTGTTACATATTATTAAACATTTTAACTTATAAATAAATAAAAATATTTCATTCATTTTTGTCGTTTTCGTATTTATTGCTTTTTAGTATCAGAGATATAGATGACAATGATTTTGGCAAATAATAGGGTAGGTACTTGTGCACAAATGAGACTTTTGTCTCACGTAAATTCGAGAAAGTTAGAGTACATAGGTAGTGCAGAGCTTGCAAAGCCATTTGTTGTCTATTGTATTGTGTTGTTTATTTCGATATGTGCGCAGAGCAGAATGATCAAGTGATACAATTGGACCATTACCGTAAAATCTCCGAGATGCGAGAGAAATGTCTCATCAGTGTATTGTCACCAGTATGCTGTTATTATTTTTTAAGTTTCAAGGTAAAATTCAATTTATAATATTTTAATAAAAAATGTAGTATACAAGTAATCAAGTACACATTTTGCGATTGCTTACACATTTGTTAGTTGTATTTCTTGTTTCAATTTTCTAGTTAATAAAGCAAATGTGTTCATACTAATTATAAAACAATTTCAATTCTCAGTAGCCCGAGGACAAATACAAGGCTCGGGATTGAAACATGTTAGCATTAGTTTATTACAAAGTACAAATTGCAAAGAAAGTTATCGTTCTTGTCATGTTTACGGTACACGTGGATTTAAATTCAAAGCGTAATTATTTCTCTGTTTAAGTATAATGGCATTATAATAAATTTTGTGTCAATTAAGAACCAAGTTTTGTAGTTAACGCAATTGTTTCATGTTTCTTGTTGTGGGCTAATAATGGTTGTATTTCTGAAACTGACAATAATATACCCTTACTGAAATACCGGAATGTTTAGTTTTGCATTATATGAAATTTATGATTAAATTAATCATTTGTTTCATGAATTACACGCTTGGAATCAATCTATAGTCAAATGACGGCCAACTTAGGTCTAACCGATGTAAAATATTAAATAAAACATACATTAAATGCGCATGTAAAAAAGTAACCCATAAAAAACAATTTTTTATTATACTCCCTTTCTCATTGAAACAGGTTTTGCGCCTACTCCACGCGTCGGGCTCGAAAATTAAACAATATATAAATCGTTAAAATTCCGAAAAATCCAAAATTATACTATTATTATTAAATATTTTGAACGATAATTTGTTAGATCATTTTTATTGTCGCCACAACTCTACCTGCCAAGTTTCAGCTCGATTGGATCGCGGGAAAAGGGTTAAAAGTCGATCCAAAGATTTTTCAGCAGACAAGCAGACAAGCCGACAAGCAGATAAGCAGACAAGCTACGAGTTTAAAGAAAGAGAGTAAAAATTTTTGAACACGAGATATAAAGCGCCAAATTACGCGCTAGATTGACACCAATCACGTGACCTTAGTCACGTAATGTGCGGCATGTGCGCCGCAGTATCAATACTGCGCCGTAAGAGCGTGTTGGCAGTTTGGAAAAAGATAACTATGAACTTAAATTTTCGAAGCATCGTATGAGCTAATCGCGAAGGGACATGTCTGTATACAGAAGCTATACAATTTTGCATGCAGGAAATAAATTTGTCTAATACAGTGCTAACAATGTCTCAATTTAAACATTGGGAAATTTAATGCTATTAAATTTTCATTTCTTGATAATGTTGAAATCTTTATAAAGAAAGTTTTTTTTGATAAAATGCTGTACGTTTTTTATCAAAAGTAAATGGAAATGAAAAGGTCGTGGGTTAAGTCTCTGTGACTTCTCAGTATTTTTATGAAAATAATTGACTGTTTTTCAAATGATGTATTTAGTTTGATTTACTTAGGAAGAAACAAAAAAACAATATTTTTTGATATGAACGAGAAAGACTTTAAATTATAACGTTACATATTTTTTCACTAAAAATATAAATATATAAGGTTAATGTTGAAGTATTTTGAAATTAACCAAATACAATAGTAGGCAGTCGAGCTATCACGCTTGAATCTTTAAAATAATTGATGTTATTATTGTATACATGTATATTGTATATATGTATATATAGTAAATAAAAGTATTGTCCTTGTTTTTACTTTATATTGCTCACTAAAATAAAATAATTTAGCAGGTTCATGGTTAAGGTTAAAATAAAGCTTTCTATTCTATAATACTTTGTTTACTTTTACGACGTATAAATTATTAAATTTAATTATAGGTCTTTAAAATAGACTGTCAATATATAATGTATAAATAGACTGTCAATACAAATATACTGTCAAGTGAGCAATTTCTATACCTCTTTCTGTTCGAACGATGAATTCTTACTGTCACAACTGAATATTTTTATCCGCCGAGGTCTCAAAAATTTGTAAATAATAAAGAAGAATAAATTATTCTTTATAATTTGTCGAGATATATTTAAGATGTTTCATAGAGACAAAGCTACTTTTTATTGTGTGGGAAAGTATCTTCGTCTCTATGAGATATCTATGATATATCTTGATTTATAATGTCCACCTGGGGATAGAACCCAGTATTATGTTCTTGAAAAATTTGAACACACTTAAAATATTCAGAATACTTAAGTGTAATTTTTTATTCTCTTATTATTATTATTGTGTTCAATTGGCTTCTTCATTTAGGAAAAATGGACACAAGTTACATTAGCACCCAATATCATTATATTCTGTCAGATAAAAAAATAATTTCACTTTTTTTCCAAAATATTTATTTACGTGAACCTCACCATGACTTTAATTGGACCGGGATTGTGTTCCCCACTTCGCAGTAATGTTAACAAGAAAAATTCAAGTGAAATACTTAATTTCGAAATTTTTACATATTTCAAAACACGGTTTACAAAGAAAAGAGTAAGACATTTTACTAAAAAAACGTCCGGAAAAATGAATTTGGAGAAAACAAGTAAAATTTATATAAAAATCCAATGCGATGCGAACCCGCCAACGTGATTATATCTTGAAGAATTTCTCTTAAATAAAATTACAAACAAAGTATATTTTTATTTATTATATTATATAATTTTTTTTAAATTTAATTTTTTTAATAATATAGTTATACCTTAAAAAAATGACAGAAAGTTTCTGTTTCTTCAACTGAATGAATGCAAATTTATTGGATACAGCCCATTGTACCTACCGAACCATTGTATCGTCAATAGCAACATAGCCTTAGTGCAAAGTCTAGTTTTAAAAATTTTCAAAAAATACTTCTAGTACCTGATTGTACAAATATTTAAACATTGTACATTTTAAAAGTCAGGTAAAATAATTATTTTAATTAATTTTATTTTGTGAATAAAAAATAATAATTCATTTTTGCGGAATAGTTTTTTTTATCACATTATTTTTTACACCTGTTACAAATAACGTTAAAAAATATTTTTGATTTAGGTATAACCAATTAGAATCATTAACGATCCGTTGAGAATTTTTTTATAACATAAATTAAATAGATGAAATCACAAGAAAAGCACGACCTGTTTAGAGATTTTTGCGAAAAAGAGACCTGGTGTTAAATAGTTTTTGATGAAATTTTTACCAATATTTGCTGTAGCGCTAATATAATTACGGTACCGCTCTCTGTATATATGACTAAGGACTTAGCTGGTATCAACACCCTTAAGTATTACATGTTCTATTTCCATATTACCTTCTTCATTATCCTTAAAAGCTTTTGGAACTAAGAAATACGAGAACCTTTTTACTTAACGCTTGAAGTATTTAGACATGTTTATTTCTGCTTTTACAAGGACTGTTTAGGAATAAAGGAAAACTTATTTAGATGAAAGGTATTAGATGTCATTTTTTTTTATTAGAAAACATTTTACTTTTTCAATTTCACTAAATCATTCATCAATTAATGTTATTATTTTTGTAAAAATATTAACGGATTTTTTAAACCTATAAAATTTTTATTTAAAAAGCATAAAAAATGTTTTTTTGTGTTTTTTTTCATATTTCTCTAAATTTTAAGAAAAATGTTTTTTGTTTTTTTTTTTCAAGTCGGATAATCAACATTTTTGTATATATTTAATTTCTTAATAAGTACATGATCTTCTTTTCTGTCTCGAACAACGTGTACCAGTGTAAGTTACTTGTCAGCAGACATGGAGGAGGAGCTTCACGAAAATACGCAATGCAACGCAAAGAAAATGGAAAACAAGCTGTATAATGCTTGGCACGATCTATAACAATAGAAAATATGCATACAATAAAAAATTAAAAAATTTAAAAAAAAGAAATGATGAAGCCATTTTTTTCAAATATTTGATAATAAAATAAAGGTTTTAAATGTAACTTAACTCTCAATGCGAATAATAAAAAAAAAATTAATTAATCACATCTTTGTAAAAAAATACCCAATTTCTCCCTAGGTGTGCAACGCGTCAACAATTTTTCTGAATTTGCAAGACAAGAAGTAAAATTAAAAGATCAATATAATAATACACGTGAAACTAACGACAGCGGCAAAAGCCAAAGAGCTTGCAGTTGTGTTGCGCGCGCACACATTTCCATTATTAAAAGCGCCGCAAATTCGTGAGGATTTAAACGACGTTTGCTCAGCCTTTTTGAGATTGCGACACCACGATTTAGAAAGGACATCATCACAACTGGAGCCGCGCCATTCACGGGGGCCCGGTACGCTCCTCGCACTTGTGGCATTTGGTAATACTGACATTTATATGTAAATTGTCTCGGCCCAGCCCGAGCTTGGCAATCATTATGCATGGCTCGCCCAGCCTTTTCTTCCAGCGGATACTCGCCGTCACACCGGTGCAGGAACTTTGATGAGGGGGTAGAATATTTCAACGCGTGAATTTATGCCAAAATCTTGAATGAATATTTTCACATTCAGAAGTAGGCTTTGCAGATATGCTCAGAGAATAATCCCTCAACAGAATCAAAGAGATTTTATCTCTATAGCCAAACTGCTTCAAGAAGTTAACATTATCATAATGAGTAATGTGGCACAGATATCTCTGCTTATTAACAATATGTTCTGAGAACACAATTACTGGATTTGTCCACAGCGGGATTATTATTTAATTAAGTTGAATTGTGGAAGTCTCACAGAGATGAAGATTGATACGAGAAACGTGTATGGAAGTCTTTTATACGATGGCCTGGGGCTTGTAACCTGTATAATTAAGTGATTACTCTACACAATACAACGTTCACCAATTCCATCGTAAGAAAATCAACACATTATTAAATTTTCCAAACCAAAACCTTCCATATATAATTTAAGGGACTGTGGTTGAGACATTTGTAATGCTTCTCACGAAATACTATATATTGAAGATTTTAATTTGAAACATATACACAAATTTGAAAATTTTGATAATGTGTGGATGTTCTAACGATGCTGTTGGTGAACGTTGCATTATGTGGAGCGATCACTTAAGTTAGCTCACGTTCAAAGTCCTGGGTCATTGCTTAAAAGACCCTGGGTCATCGTCGATGACCCATCGTGAGCGCTGGGTCATCGACCATACACGTTTCTCATATGAATGGCTTCGCATCTGTGAGACTTCTACAATTTATCTTAATCTATACTTATTCTTATTTATCGTTATACTATATCCATCTGCAGCATTTATGACAGCTTCTTGCAACGAGACGTTAGCTTCGGAGTGGAAGTCATTGACTGTTTTCTTATTGTACCGTAGCATTAAAACATCTGATATGACCAAATTATCTAACAATGGGAGCCGATGTATTGGATTGAACGTTGTGCACTAAATATTGTGTCTTTTTAACATCAAACATCAAATACATAGAAAAAAATGCTAAAGCGATTTAAAGTAGGTATTTTATATGTGGATCTGCAGATGGCTTTTAGTAACAAGCTGGATTGATACGGTTACAAACGACAGTGTAAAAATAAAATTTAGCCACATAAAGACACACATGAGGAGAAGTGACAGAGAAATCAAGTCCTGGAAGACGAAGACCTGGATGAAGAATCTGAAGTAATGATTCTGGAATTCACGGTCTAACTCAAACAATGATCGCCAATATCGGTAATCTTCGTTAACAAGATAAGCACTAGATGAGCAAGACTAGGTACGGAGGATTTCAGATATTTTTAAGTATTTATTATATAAACTATTGATTAAATAAATTAATATTCATTGAAATGTAGTTTTACATCGATAATCATAATTTTTTGACAAATCAGATGTTTTTTTTAAACTTTGAAACTTTATTGAAAATTTATTTTTAACCTAGCTATATATATCTACGAGAGTCGCAACCCCTCTCAATTGATGTAAATAACAACTAAATTAGAAACACTTGAGTTCCTACTCGATTCGATTACTACCCAACAGTGGAGAGTAGCGCATACAAGCAAAAAAGCCGTGCATACAAAAAAAAAAGATTCTGGAAAACAAATATTTATTATATAATCCACATTTAAAAATTATGTTGTGATTCGTGGCTGTGGCTAGATTTTTTATTTCCGACGTTTCTGTTTACAACTTCATGTCTATGCTTATTCTATTTCACTTGTTTGTGCGTATCAAATTTTTTTCTTAGATCTAGTCAAATCTAAAAAAAAATCGTCCTGAACTGTGTATTTTTCCAATAAAACCGCATAATATTAAATTAACTTTATGTGTGCGAGATTTTTGTAGTAGTTAAGTAAAATTTTCATAGAATAGCGTGTTTCTTCGAAAGATCTAATGTATGGTGAGAACTGTGCGCACGTCACTTGCAGAAATGAAATTGTTAATAATTCAATAGCACTAACCTTTTTGTGTGAATTCATCTTCTTTCTACGGTGAATTCTAACTGTTTAATCATAATATGTTGAGTCTGTTTCTCTTTGGCTCTTATTATTTTTAATTGAATAACTAAGTTTATTATTTACAATTGTCAGCACAAATTCGTTCCGTTTCTGTTTTACATGAATAAGTTAATGGTAATTTATAAAAACAGTTCATTAAATGTAGGTTTTTAAATATTTTATAAGCAATATTAACATGTTTATTTACGACATTGTCATCGATGATATAAAATGTTTATTTTTTTGGAAATATATATATATTTGAAACAAGTCTTTTTCACGATTTAATTATAGGTATATACTTAGATTGTCTTCAAAATATATTGAAAATTTTTACCGTCTTCTATATATCTAATATTCATTTATTTAGAAAATCGTTATTTACGTAATAAAAAATACATATTTTATAGTGCAGATATTTTTGTGGATTAAATATATATATATATATATATATCTAGATATATTATATATATATCATATATATATATCTATCTATATATATATATATATAGAAAATAAATTTTACACTCCCGACGTTTCGAATAAATAAAATTACTCATTCTCACAATGGCCTTTTATGAAAAGTCGACACTTTAAACAGAAAACTCCTAGTTAGGCAGTCGATATGTGTCGTATGTAGGCAGTCGAAAATACACACAAAAATTTAAGGTAAATAAATACGATTATTATTATTATTATTATGTAGATTGTATTATACTACAAAAATAATAATTATTATTAATTAAATTTCATGTAGGGTATAAGGTTTTTTAAGCCACTGTTTAGCATTGTGATCCAGGTTTTACTATTGGTACATTACACATCGTGAGTCTAAGACCTTTCCATTAGTACCTCATTTTAGCAGATGATTTTTGAGTTCACGAGCTTTCTTTCACAACAGAAAGTTTTTCACACTGCCTTAATAATATAAATAAATATAAAAAAAAATATATACATTTTACCATCCCACAAAAAAATTGACGACTTTGGTTATTTTTTTGACAACCCCCTTTATTCTTTTTGCGATTCTGCCATTAGGTGACTGTCAATTAAATACAAGATGCCTCTCACTCGAGTGAAGAGCTGTTATGTAATATTTTGTGTGTAAAATGTTGGAGTTTGCAAAAGTATCGGTATGCTAAAGGTCACAGAGCAATATAATACATATATGTCATAAATAACATAAAATATAGTCGCATAGAAACATAAGAAAAACGTAGCAACATAAAATAAACATATATTGAGTTACGTGAAAATATAGAATAAAAATGCATTACGTTGCCTTACAACATAAAATAATATAGTTATCGCGTAAAATTATATTTATCGCTTTTGAAAAATATCTCGTATTACAAATTCATTATTTTTTAAAATGTTATTTTATAAAATATTTTCAAAATTATCTCATTTGAAATCAATGTTTACATGTCATAACTAGTTATAAAAACAATTTAAACTTCAAGATTTTCTTCTCCTTTCTATAAAGACACTTACAGAAATAATAATTATGTAAAAATAAAAACAACAAAAAAACGGGATTGCTAAAAAAAATACATAGTTTAATATCATAATAATGCAAATTATTTAAATAAAAGAAAATAATTATATAAAAAAGTTTTTCGATATTCAAATTTCTAAAATATTTCATTATGATTTCTTTTATTTAAGTGCATGGTGTCTGATTTCTCAGTCAGAAAAATTCACATTCAATTCATTTTTCGCAATATTTGTAATAATAATGTACATCGCTAGTAGCTTTCATAATTTGAAAAACATTTTTTTAAATATATTCCAAGCCTCTTAAATATACAATAATAAATTATCCTATGCACCTTTAATAACACGTTCCTAGTTTTTGTTAGAGAAGCGTGGGAATAAATTTCACTTCAAAGCGTAATTTCCTTATAAGGGTGTTTTACCTCACCTTTTTTGGCTGGTCTTAATATGAACGTGGTACTTCAACTGTGGCAAGCACATGTCAAATATCAGATGTCTCCAACACACAGTTAATTACCAGCTGCAGATCGAAACTGTCAAACGTAATTTCCTGCGTCTGACATATTTGACACGTCGTGGCTGGTGTCAGGAGTGATATTTTTTCCCTTCACCCTCTCACTCAGCATGCGATGGGTGAAATGGATGTTCGTCGGTGATTGATTAAACTCGGGAATAGGATTTTTTTTAAAATATTGTGGTTTACAAATTCCAATAAGGAATGTTAATATATTTATTTATAAAAATAACTTTAATTAAAAATATTTTTTTATTTTAACTTTGTAACCACACATACACAATATGAGTGCGTATAGTATAAAGATAAATTAAAAAATATATTTTAAATTAAAATGTTGCCCCACGAAGTAACTGCCAAATCTTTCGATGATAACACTTTGTTTAAACCACTTTCAACATGTTTTGGGGCCAACGGTCCATTCGTCGGGATACAATGTATACTAAAAATTAAATGAAATAAAGATTGGTTAATGTATTCGAATAACATATCATTACAATTAGATAAATTAGAAATAAAAAAATGTGAATAGTACAAGAAAAAACAAATCCTTATTGCAAATATAATTTTTTCCTTATACAATTGTTTTCACATTAGTTCCTAATTAGTTATTCCATTTTGCTCTTTCACGAAGATTTTCAGTCACAATAATATGAAGCTGTATAAAGCAATATAAACAGGGATGTTTTTTTAACTCTTTGCCCTATCGTGCGCTATATTAACATGCTCTTACGAACATAAACGTGGATGGTATAAACCATCCGGGATAACTGCAAAAAAGATGACACTATCAATTCGGTGTGTAAATGTGTACATGGATATGAAAGAATTGAAATTATATCACCAAATTATAACTTTCCTATTTAACCTTCCTACCCTGGAATATAATGTGTTGCAAAACATACATACATATAGAAAATCAAATTTATTTAAATGTCATTTCAAAAGGTTGGAGAATCATGTTTGGTAACATTTTTGGAGAAGTTAATATAATTCTACACATTTTTTGAATCTATATTCCTCTTTAATTTTCCATTTCTTGCATTTGAAAAATAAGGCCACATCGTGATGGATCGTTTCCTTGTCAGATCAATCCTTTTCACCTTGTCAGCCCCTGACAATGGGATCTTTTCATTACGATTTCTTTTCAATCATATCTCTAATACAAACAGCAATTTTTCAATCATATTTGAATAATGAATACTCGGCTGTCTCAGAATATTTTACTTCGTATGTTTTCTCATTCTTCAAGTTTGGACAGAGCTCAACGGAGTTACTGGATTTTTTCGACGTTAGATATGAAATTTAATTAAATTTCCGTCAGGATTTATTATTCTAATCTTCATTTTCAAATCATTGCTTCATGAGACACACTGATTCTATTATTTTACTATATGCATATTTGCATCTTTGCTTAAAATTTTATTATATTTCTCTCTTTACTATATTCATTTTTTAATTGTTTGCTAAATAAATAAATTTTTCATTGTTGTTCCACATAAATGCATTATAATTATCGCATATTAGTTATTTTCTTCTTCTTATATACATTTATGTACTATTAAAAAATAAATAAAAGTGTAAGTCCTTCTCCAGACATAAGAGTTAGTCTCTTTTTGGAGAGGTAAAACGATTAAATTTTTGTATCACTATACTTTAAATAGAGTAGATTTTTTTTAATAATACTGTATGTAATGCTGTATCTTCTGTTTCTCAAATGCCACCTTGTGATGGTCGACATAGAGATAGATTTAATAAGTTTAGAAAATCTTAAAATAATAATATTCAAAAAAGTCAAGTATGGACATCAAAAATATATTTCTTCTGTTTGGAATCGTTTAAAAGTAAAAGCCTGATATATTTCTTCTCAAGATTCCATATATTACAAGAGGCTAACAAAATATTGAATATTCAGCTATACAAGTAATATTTCTTAGGTCTTTATTATACCTTAGATATAATTCTGTGTCAAACTAATATTGTTTATGACAATCCTAATAGACTCGACCTTGTGAGTAGGTGCAAACGAGCCTTTATTATTTATGAATCAGAACAGTAAGTCTCGCGTGTAGCGGGTGCTTAACTATTATTTTAACGAAACGGACCAATCACAGGCGCGCTTTGCCTTCGACGGGTTGAGCCGGAGGCGACCGTCCTGATGACTGAATCCGGCCAATGGCGAGCGCCGGCGGTGAGGTAATCGCGCATAGGATGAGTCACTGCACTAGCGTGGATTTCAGAGGTATGGTGAAATCGTTACTATAAAAGGAGCGAACACGATATACTCTGCGCCCTTCAGTTCGAGACCAGACTTGCGAGCGGGAGCGCTGCCCAACAGACTACCGACGGAGCCCTGAGTTCCAGAACAGCATTTGCGGACGGAGTTGCTGCCCGGACGTATGGAGGAATCTACCATTCATCAGTACCAGAGAGGATCATACCGCCACTGTGTAACAGCTAAGGAACACATTTATATTATCTATCGATTAATTATTTTCACTATTGAAATGTATTTATTTTGGGAAGATTTAAAATCGGAGCAATAATGTATAATTAATATCACGATTTCTGGTGTGATCTTGGCTCAATTCGTACGGGAATATCTCCCAAACGAATATATTTTGATGCATGGGGATTTTCATACCATTTGTATTAACAATTGATTTTACGGAGCTCTATAAGCAGTGCTTAATAGATTCATAATATTGTCGACGCGTTATGTATTGCATAAACAGATATCAATCCAAATCGTACGAGAAATTCTTCCGAACGAATATATTTTAAAGTATGGGGATTTTCAAACTATTTTTACTAATAATTGAATACACGTAATTCTATAAGAAATGCTTAGTAGCCTTATAATAACTGTGTTGCATAAGTATTGCGCAATCCGGTCTTTAGCCAATTCTTTATGATTTGAGTACCTCGGTACATCTGGCTTAACAAGTAGCTTCAGAACGACGAGTAAAGGACAGAATGGGGAGATCTAACTGAAATTGGAGTTTTCTGGTTTACGAACGTTGAGCTAGGTGAGGTTGTGGATGACGCTCGTGTCATAAGCCTGGAATTCGCGCAAGCCCCTGTGAGGTACTCTTAAAAGCGGGACCTCCCTTGTTGATCGGAGTGGCCACTAGACTCGACCTTCGCGCCTCATCCTGCTCAAAAAAGCGTAAACCAACGTCGTGAATTCTCTGACTTTGGAAGGATTTTCATGCCTGAATGCTATGAAATCTCAATAGAAAACGTTAACTTCTATTTCATCCTCTGTAAAAAGACAGAGCCAGATGCAGTACAAAAATCATTCACTCATATAGAGTAGCTGGGATATTATAAATATGTTACTAACACCCTAACATTTGACCAAAGTAAATGTTGCAAGATGCAGAATCGTGGGACGCCATTCTGAAAAGGCATAATGAGATTGCACAATAATTTGTAACATCACTGACTATGCCCGCAAAGGAGGCTAATGTCGTCATCAATTCGTACCAAAAGAGTACATGATTCTTCAAACACCGGCCTAAAAGAAAGGCGCCTCAAGACAATACACATCATCAGAAACTCGTACCAAAAGAGTACGGCTATCTCAATTACAAGCCTAAAAGAGGGGCGTCACAGGATCACATCTCGTAAAGAAGAGATAGAGTCTCGGGATGCAGTAAGTTCCGGAGGAACAAGGGGGGCCGTTTAGTCACTTAGGAAGTCGGTCACCGGGTTTAGGCGGGCGCGGAGCCTCAACCCCTCTCAGCAGAGATGCTGAGGGTTTAAAAAACCAAAACTTAGCATTCAAAGAAACTATTATTTCATATAAACTCACGGGCTGTTGTAGAATCCTTTCGAACAAACCATCCCCGAGACCTTATCTACTTATTTATAAAGAAGTTTCGCTTCAAAAAAATGTCTTATTTCGTAGATAGAAAATATATGTATTATTTTCCCATGGAACTAATATGAACAGGTTCATGCACGTCTAGAACGAAACCATTCAAGGTAAGAATTTGCTAATACAAAGTGTTTATAATTATTAATTTCAGTGTTATTTAATATGTGTGAATTTTTCCCTTTGCGCCGTTCGAACGATTTTACTGGTTTGTCTCAAATCGAAAATGTTTTATTTCTAATACATGAATTCTTTCTAGTGTACGTATTTTATTGTAACATAAATGTATAGATTATTAGGTTCGTTAGATGTTTATATTACGTAATATTATGCAATTGTTTCCACACTGCTCCTATAAAAGAATTTGAAGTTATTACGATACACAACGGGGTCCTTCATCCATTAGACGAATCATGTGCCAATTCAACGACGTATTACGAATAGTATATATTGTATTTATCGAGATTTAGTCGCATTTATTATTTCTAGTGAGGTTTTTAGTATTGGTTCCAGGCGCCATTATGAGGCGGAAATAGTTCATATTCATAGCCCGACTGCAATAGGTATTTTTGTCGCGTAAGAGGTAGCACTTTTAGGAATATAACTGTGTTTTATGTTTCGTCGCTGACGGACAGGATGGTATAGCTGTGGCTATTTAGGTAATATACTTAGTAAATGCAAAGGGCATTAGGTATTATCAATATAGTATGCGAACCCAAGATGTTAGAAATATTTTTAGTTAATGTTTTTAGTTAATATTGCATTCAAAAGCGCACTTTTCAGTTAATAATTATTTTCAGTTAATACGTATTTTTAGTTAATTTATCGTATAGAATAATTTCTGATAGTATAGAACATTATTTCATATGAAAAGTTGAATTTTAGTAGTAGTAATATTTCTGTATTGAATATTTAAGTTTTAACAACTGTATCGCTACATCATATGGTTGAAGTCAACCGGTTGCATCCTGTCGCTCAATCGCGCGCGCTCACATATAAGAATAATGAAATATTTGATAATCCAATATATTGTATTTTGAACGCGACGGTTTGCTACTTACTAACCTTCATTATTTAGTAGGACCCACATTAGGGTCATCTTACATCGTTAGCCGTGAAAAGAATATGATTTACATTGATTTGCAATGGAATGATTTGTATTATAGATTTGCTTCGCCTTATATATTCAACACACACCCCATGGGATGTCTAACTCTGGTGCCGGACCAGGAGCTATACTAAATTATTATTAAATGTTTCAAGACCCGGTGCCCTACTATCTAGCTGGATCATTACACGTTCTAGAAGATTCACAAAAGTTCTATAAACAGTATGGCGGAGTGTGTCTGTGAGTCTAGAAGGTTCCAAAATGTTCGATAAATCTCTAGAAAGCTCTGGAAGAAAAACGTTCTAGAAGATAATTAAAAGTTCTATAAGGTTTCTAAGTGAGTAGCGGAGTGTGTCGGTGTGTCCAAAAGGTTCCAGAACGTTTTCGAATGCTTTATAAGTTTCTGGAAGCAGAAAGTTCAAGAACATTCTATAAGATTACAAACTGAATGGCGGAGTGTGCCAGTGAATCTAGATGATTCTAGAATGTTCGATAATGTTTAAGAAAATTCTGGAAGGAAAAGATTCCCGAAAGTTCTATAAGGTCACAAACGAAGTGGCAAGGTGTGTCAGTGAGTCTAGAACAGAAAATTCATGATGTTTCTCGAATGTTTTAGAAGGTTCTGTAAAAAACACGTTCGAGAAGGTTCTATAAGGTTCCAAACTGACTGGTGGAGTGTGTCGGTGAGTCTAGAACATTTCAGAGTGTTCGATAAAGCTGTAGAAAGTTCTGGAAGGTGAAATTCTAGAATATTCCCAAAAAATGTATAAGGTTCTAAATTAAGTGCGGAGTGTGTCAGCGAGACTAGAAGATTCCAGAACGTTCGATAAAGCTCTAGAAAGCTCAGGAAGGAGAACGTTCTAGAAGATTAACGAAAGTTCTAGAAGGTTCCAGAACGTTTGATAAAGTTCTAGAATGTTCTGGAAAGTGAACGTTGTAGAAGATTCTTTAATCTTCTGAAGAATGTTCTCTTACATTCCAAACAGTGTGGCGGAGAGTGACTGTGAGTCTAGAAGGTTCCAGAACGTTCATAAAGGTTCTCGAATGCTTTAGAAGATTCTAGAAAGATAAAGTTCAAGAAAGTTCCAAACAGAGTGGCAGAGTGTGTCGGTGAACCTAGAAGGTTCTAAAATGTTCAATTAAGTTCTCGAATGTTCTGGAAGGAGAACGCTGTAGAAGATTCCCTCTAGAAAAATCTCTAACGTTCCAAACAGTGTGGCGGAGTGTGTTTGTGAGTCTAGAAGGATCCAGAATGTTCGGTAAGCTCTAAAAATTTCTGGAAAGAGAGCGTTCTAGAAGACTCCTCAAAGTTCTATAAGATTTCAAAATGAGTGGCGGAGTATGTGTCGAAAGTTCCAGAACGTTCATTAAGGTTCTCTTTAGAAGGTTCTGGAAGGATTAAGTTTAAAAAGGTTTTATAAGGTTCCAAACCGAGTGGCTGAGTTCATCGGTGAGTCTAGCAGTTTCCAGAAGATTAAGAGAAAGTTCCAGAATGCTCTAGAATGTTCCGGAAGGAGAAAGTTCTACAAGCTGTTAGAAAGATCTATAAGGTTCCAAACTGAGTGGGGGAGTGCGTCGGTGGGTCTAGAGGTTCCAGAAAGAATTATAATGCTTTAGAAGGTTCTGAAAATGGAAAGATCCAGAAGATTCCAGGAAGTTCTACAAGATTTTGGAATGCTCTAGAAAGTTTTGGAAAGTTCTCTCTAGAGTGTTATGATTGCTTTGCTAAAATATCTGTTGATATTTTGGCAAAACGAAGACGGTCCACCAAGGCAATCCAATCACAGGTGCCGAAACTAGCAAAAAAGAGACGTCAACACAATTCTATGCTTACCGAATTATGGTCCCGAGCGAAGCCGGGCCAACCAGCTAGTATATATATAAACAGAAACCCGTGTTTCCCTAACCGACAAGTTTTCTTGACAACCAGATAATACCTCCCCCAGGTGGTTATGGTGGTGGATAAACGTTGGTGTCCTATTGAAAATGTGCAAGTTTGGTCGGGGTGGCTGAGCGTGGGTGGGAGTGGGTGATGAAAATGTGCATTCTAGCACATTGTTTTGTTATAGGAAGTCCGCAAATACTTCAGATTGTTCCAGAATGGGCCCGCCGACTGTGTTCGTAAGTCTAGAAGGTTCCGGAAAAATCCGCTCTAGAATGTTCTGGAAGGATAACGTTCTAGAAAATTCTCAAAAGTTCTATAAGGTTCCAAACTAAGTGTCGAAGTGTGCCGGTGAGTCAAGAATGTTTCAGAATATCCATAAGCTCTAGAAAGTTCTGGAAGGGGAGTGTTCTAGAAGATTCCCGATAATTCTATAAGGCTCCAAACTAAGAGATGAGTCGAGAAGGTTTCAGAACGTTTAATAAGGGTCTATAAAATTCTTGTGGCGGAGTGTATTTGTGATTCTATGAGGTTCCAGACTGTTCGATAAAGTTCAAGAATGTCGTGGATGGAGAACGTTCTAGAAGATTCACGAAAGTTCTATAACGTTCCAAACAGTTTGGCGTAGTGTGCCGGTGAGTCTAGATGATTCTAGAATGTTCGATAATGCTTTAGAAAATTCTGGAAGGAAAAGGTTCTAGAAGATTCCCGAAAATTCTATAAGGTTCCAAACTGACTGGCGGAGTGTGTCGGTGAGTCTAAAAGATTTCAGAACTTTCGGTAAAGCTATAGAAAGTTCTGGAAGGAGAACGGTATAGAAGATTCCCGAAAGATCTCTAACGTTCCAAACAGTGTGACGGAGTGTGTCTGTGAATCTAGAAGGTTCCAGAATGTTCTGTAAAGCTCTGAAAATTTCTGAAAAGAGAATGTTCTAGAAGATTCCTAAAAGTTCTATAAGGTTCCAAACTGAGTGGTGGAGTACGTCGGTGAGTCTAGAAGGTTCCAGAACGTTAATTAAGGTTCTCGAATGCTTTAGAAGGTTCTGGAAGGAGAAAGTTTAAAAACGTTTTATAAGGTTCCAAACCGAGTGGCTGAGTTCATCGGTGAGTCTAGCAGTTTCCAGAAGATTAAGAGAAAGTTCCAGAATGCTCTAGAATGTTCTGGATGGAGAATGTTTCAGAAAGTTCTATAAGGTTCCAAACTGAGTTTCAGAATGTGTTAGCGAGTTTTAAAGGTTCTGTAAACTTCTAGAGGGTTTGAGAATGCTCTAAAAAGTTCTGGAAGGAGAAAGTTCTACAAGCTATCAGAAAGATCTATTAGGTTCCAAACCGAGTGGGGGGATGCGTCGGTGGGTCTAGAGGTTCCAGAAAGAATTATAATGCTTTAGAAGGTTCTGGAAAGGGAAAGTTCTAGAAGATTCCAGGAAGTTCCATAAGATTTCGGAATGCTCTAGAAAGTTTTGGAAAGTTCTCTCTAGAGTGTTATGATTGTGCGCTAAAATATCTGTTGATATTTTGGCAAAGCGAAGACGGTCCAGCAAGGCAATCCAATCACTGGTGCCGAAACCATCAAAAAAGAGACGTCAACACAATTCTATGGTTCCGAGCGAAGCCGGGCCAACCAACTAGTAATTATTTATAAAAGTTTATAATGACGGTTAATCTATGCTTGAATATTATCTTTTTTGTTTTGTTTTTATATGACTTTCCATTATCTGCTATAATTGTATTTAGATTTCAGTATACTTAGTATCCTGCTGAAGAAATGACCTTTGGTCTTAAAACATGCTGAGTGTTAAAAAATAAAATTAGTGGTAGAAACAAAGTTAATTGTTTTAATTATAATATATATAAGTATAATAAAAAAACTATAATAAATATAAAAGAATATATAAATTCTTCTTCAGAAAGAACAAAATGATTTTGTAGTGACATTAGTATATAATTTATAAAAATATACTTTTTCTTCACATAGAAAATATCAACATGTTTCATATTCTATAACCTCTTCATCAGGATACACTGTACTTATACTAATAAATTGAAATCGAAGTAATGACAATGAAAACACAAAAAAAAATATATGAGAAATTAATAAAATTACTAACATGAAACAAATTTAAGAGCAAATTTATTAATCTATTTATTTTTTTATTTTTATTTTAACATAACATTACATTAAACTACATTACACATATAATTAAACAATAATAATTTATCATACAATCATATAATAAAATATGTAACTACCCAACTAGGCTGGCCTGTTTTAGGGCAAGTTATATATTTCATTTTAAAACACAATATTCGACTATAGGTACTCATTAGTATATATAATTGATAAATAATTTAGAGTTCAAGTAAATTAGTACATTATAAAAATTTAAATTAGATTAATACAATACAAATATTTTAATTAAATTAATACAATAAAAAGTTAAATTAGACAAATACATTTTATAAATTAATACATTAGTCTAACAGTAGTTTTCTAAATAAGATAAAAAATTTATAAATATTTAAAACGAAGAAGAAGAGAAAAAAAGTGATAATACTCATTTTACTAAAGAGTTTTATTTTATAATTTCCATTAATTTCTTTTCAGTGTTTTCTCTACCCATATTGAAAAGAATATTAAATAGGTTTACTCTGAATTTTTTGGTATTACTGCTGGTTTGAATACTTTTACTAATTAGGTTATAGGTGTATTCTAGGAGCTTGGAAACTGAATAGTCTTTGGCCAAAAGTTGTTTTCATTTTAGGGACCGTTTTATTATATTTTACTCTAGTTAGATGCATAATTCAATAATAGATATTCAGGCAAAATTTTCAGATTGTTAAAATTTTTATGGAAAGTTGTTAGAATTTTCTGTATGTATAATTGTCTAACATCCAAAACCTTAAATTGTCTAAATAGGTGTTCAGAAGGATACATAAAGTCACGATGGTGAATTACTCTAAGTATGGCCTTCTGAGCTATATTTACCTGATGCAAGTGTATAATCGATGCACTCCCCCAACTTTGGTAATTCTTCTATTATTGTTGGAAACTCCGTTATGAATTAGTAAATGAACATATTAATGTAACTAACTAACTAACTAACAATATGGTGGTGACAAAAATATTTTTTTAATTATATGAATACATAAATATTTTCAATGAAAAAATTTTGTATGATGCTTTTATAATACATGTAGTTCTATGATATTTTAAACAAATTAGATTTATAAATTACGCAGTTTATAAATAGGAGGACATTCTGAAAAAATACAGGTATTTTTAAATATATGTACGTGTATAATAATGGTTACCGTCATACCGATTTGGTTGCCATCGGGATACGAACCCGGAATTTTTCCTCTCCAGGTTATAGCAATACGAATTTCGCCACTGTGATTGTAAATGATACATATATTTATTATTTAATTTACAAATAGCTATATAAATAGTTACTCAATGAAAACCCGTATCAAAAGTCACATTTCCAAATCCGTATCAAAAGAAATTTCTCATGTATTGCTTCAGTTTTTTTCCAAAATGCCAATCGCAGAGTCTTGCAGTGAGTACATTGAAGCATAACATTTACGTAATCATTTATCTAGAAAAAAACTCGAAATTAAAGATATATCTCCTATCACATTTCTATTACAATTCCCGTCAAATATTTTAATTAATTTTTTATTAAGGTTTTAACTAACCATAATATTTTGTCACATAAGTAAATATTTAATTTCAATTTATTTTCAAATGCCATTATGATTATGAAAAATTTAGCTTCAACAATGTATTTTTTGATTTATTTAAATTACATATGTTTCACAGAGATGAAGCTATTTATATGGAAAAGTATATTTGGAAATATTTTTTTTGGGTGTTAACAAGGCTTTCGACCTATCAAAAGAGTGGCGAAAGGTATCACTAGCTCAGTTTACCGATTCCAGCTATGATTGACTGCACATCTATCATAAATTTGGAATGTTGTATATGTGGTATTTTTATGTAACTCGTTTAGGGCCGGTTGTTTCAAGTTGGATTAAAGTAAGCGTTCTTTTAAAGCATAGATTTTTACGTTTCCCACCAATCAGACGATCCGTTTTCGTAAAAATCTATGCTTTGATCGACCGCTTACTTTGATCGAACTTGAAACAACCGGGCCTTACTTGATTAAATACAACTAAACTATCTTCACCTATGATTGTAAATTTTTTATTCCCAGCCGTACGACAAAGACCTCTTGATGCCCTAAAAAAGAGACTTCCAAACATAGTACTGTCCCTTATTAATAGCTTTCTCTCTGTGAGACATCTATGATTTGAACATAGGTACAGTATTTATTTTATTCAAAAACACACTATTTGGATGAAAATATTTCACAAGATTTTAACATTAGACAAACTCTCGGTAGGTATTTAATTTTCACAATAAATACATACTTTAGTATTTATGAAAACACCACCCAGAACCAACCAAACAACCACTCAAATATTAATGGCATTCATTTCTTACTTTTTGTCCTTGAAAAATATAAAATACCTAGTAAAAAGGAAGGATTTCATAAAATCGAAGATTTTACAACTTTCTAGACGTTTTAGAATAATTATAAATAACTAGAAAGGTTTCGAATTCGGTAAGTAACCCGTAAGTTCGTGCAATGAAATGACATTCCCTATTCAAAAGGGCGATTTTACCGCTACATACATTTGGACAGTTCAGCGATTCTATAGAAACGGATTCCAGCTAAAGCGGCGTTATAGTGTGAATTATAAGCGTTTAGTAAAATACATTAGGGGAGTTACTTTTATTATTTTATTACTATACCGGCATTCGATAGTAAATAAAAGCGTTTACAGACTTGCGAATATATTCTGTAAGGAAGTTGACTGGTGTGAAATTAGCGTGAATTAAAAAACAGTGGCGCAGCTATGCTCAGTAGGTGATAAATAAAAACCGTTTATAATTTTTCGTGTTTCATTTGTCTCTCACAGTGTGATAGTATTAATATTATATAATAATAACTACGGATAATAATAATAACTACGGATAACCGTCAAAAATGATGGTACTTTTACATTTCGGTTCCTGAGAAAAAATTCTTATAAAGGCAGTAAACGTAAAGAAAATGTATTTTAGTATGTACTGTATTTTTGACGAATAATTTTGGCTGGACGGTAGCGACATCGAATCAATTTGAACGAAATTACGGACGTCACACGAAGTTACAAGAACAGACAGACAGACGGACGGACGGACAGACGGACGGACAGACAGATGAACGGACGGACAGACGAACGGCGGACAGACGGACGGACGGACAGACGGACAGATGGATGGACGGATGGACGGACGAACGGACGGACGGACGGACAGACAATGGTATTATTTGAATTGTGTGATTACTGAGACAAAATGTGTTTAGTATTAATATGTTCGTTAAGCGTAGGCACGTACTGCGTTGTTGTATTTATTGATTTAAATTCGCTTCCTGCAATTTCCCGATTTATGATATGTCTAATGTCCTTTTACTCTCATTTCCTGGTACCTCCCTTTTAAAGATAAAAAATATATTTAATTATCAATTTTATTTTATTAAAAACATTGTTTATAAAACATGTTTACACAAAATTTTACTTAATTAAAATAAATAATCATGTCCCACCACAAAGTTAACGCTGTAAACATCAATTTAAAAAAAAAATTAAATACTTAAATTATTTACAAGTTTTTTTTATTGACATATGATACAAACACGCGCCACTTTATATTTACAGAAAAAACATAATAACGTGGAATTACTTTATAAATTTCACCTTCACATACGTGGCGGAAACCGCAAATAAATCACGTTTAAGAGGTTAATCTCCAGAGAGGTCCAACGGGTCTTTTATACCCAAAAATTCCTTCACTAAAAGTTATCTAAATGACTAAAATCAAAATAACGACGGTATTTGACGGGTCTGCTGCGAATGCCCGGAATGACACACATTGACTTTAATGCGGCGGTCAAATACCCGGGACCTTACTTCGGTCATGTTTCACGAAGATCAACCCTTTAAAATTTGACAGCTGTGCTGGCGTGCAATCTACGGCTGCGGCTGGTGCGATGCTCGGCTTGGTTGGAGCATTCCCAAAATTATTTAGCTTTCATTACGAGGGAAACATTTATGCCCCCGAGTAGTGAAATGTGTGGAGGAATTAAAAGATTGCAGAGCTTTTTACTGTTATACAGAATTACAGAAAGCTGGATCGAAAATGGCTTAATTAATAATTGGATATTATCGATAGACAAAATATGTTCCTCAAAACGTATTTTTTTAAAGAGGATGTGTAAGGAATTTTGTATATATTATAATAAATTATAATTATATTATAATAAAATATAATATCATTTCATTTTAGAGTAAAATAATACAAAAAATAAAAATGGGTTTATTTCGGCGTAACAAAATTATATAAGAAAAACTTTGCCTGCCATGTAAGTATCCAAATTGCAATATAAATATTTTATACAAAATAATATAAGTGAAACAGTAGAAAGGAATGAAAATATACATGAATTTGTTTTTAAAGGCTAAAAATAATAAATAGATAGTAAAAATAATTAATAATAACAAAATAATGAATAAAATAATTATTAATAATAGTAAAAAACAAAATCAACTATCCTAATTTCGGGTGACTGTCAGTCCGTAACTTTAGATAAATAGAATGTGATACGCAATCAGAGTGCAGCCCAGGATACACGCAAGGGCTTTATTATAATTATTATTTTGTCCCATGTTTTTTTCACTTTTAGGGTTTTTAATTTTTTTTAAATTTCAGTGTTTATAGTCAGTATAATTAGTATAAAATAAATATAATATAAAATGAAGTTATTAAACTTTTACTAATTATTATTTTACATTTCTATTTTATATGATATTTAATAATATAATAATATGTACAATTGTAGTAAAGTTATACATGGAGGGTATAAAAGCAAAGGCAGCAATCCAAAAAATATTGAATGAAATCATCGGGGATTACTAATTTATAATGTACTGAATTCGAGATTACATGGGAAACATACCCTCTAAATTTTATAGGAAACATAATTTTGAAAGGGCTTGATACATAAAGTCTTGAGTTTAGCAGGTACATTCTAAATTAGAAATCTTCGGTGACTGCAATCAAAAGAATTTTATATTTTTTTGGATATCGCTGCCTTTCCTTATACATCTTGCATATTTATATAATTTTAATTCCAGCTAATTGGAAATAATTTCTAATTTTAACTAATTGTGAGACAAATATCCATTCAGTACCATTCTCTCAGAATATAAAAAAATAAAGAATAATTTTATTTCTTCTCTTTATTAAAATCCTCTTAATGTGTAATTTAAGTTTATTATGCTACGATTTTAATAAAACCTAACTTTGATTTATTTGGTTATTGAATATTTATTGTTTTTTCCGAAAGATCAATTGTAATTTATCCGTTTAGTTATCAAGTAGGTATAGGTTTTATTAATCATGCGTTATTAACTCATTAAATGTTAAAATAATATTCTATGTTACTCATTTCAATAAACGGGTATATTAAAAAACATAAAACTCTTCATAATCAATCACCTTAAATTATATTAATATAATTATATAAATATAATATAGTATAGCATCCAAAGAGCAGGCTGTATGAAATTTTATGGTGCTATTAAGGGTTTATGCTTTAGTCGCGGATTTCTGTATGCACGATACAGTGAAAATGCAATGGATTTTGCGATCTGCTTACTCGGTGGCTAATAAGTCGGTTGGATATATCAAAATTGATAGCGGAAAATGTCATTATTCGCCAATCTATCTGATCCCATATAGTGGAATAAATTTGGACCCCATGAAGCAGAAAACCGATCATTGGGCATAAATAACTCATTTTGGTTCTGAGAATTTTCAAATAAAAAGTTGTTAGAAATACATTTTAAATCCTAGGAATTACCTTTGAAATAGATTGTCACTAAAAAACTCGTAAACACTTGTACTTTTAATGTTAAAACCCATTTTAATAAATTTATAAACTGATTCATGTCATTGATGGATGTTTGCGGTGATAATAAAAATAAAGTGAATTAGAATACCAATCAAGATCATCCAAATATATTTATAATAAAATACTTAATTAGTCATAATTAGTTTAAAATAATAAAATTTTGTATACCTACTAGTATGAAGTATAATACTATAATATGCGAGTACGTAGATAACTATTAACAAAATATTCCTATCGTCAATTGTTTTTTCGTATGTTATATTACATTTATATTTCTGTTTATACACCGCTGCACATAGGCGTAAAATCACCATATTCTACAAAATTATAGTACGTATTTGGAACTTGTGGGACCATATAAAATAATGTTGATAACTTTTATCTAGTTTGTCCACCCTTAAACTCAACCCCATAGTTTGACCGCATTTAACAGAAATAAAAACAGTTGATCATCATTATTATTTTATGTGTAATTTTTAACTAGTTATCTACGTATTTATATTAAAAAAAATATATATAAAGTGATATTTAAAAAAATATTAATTGTACTCTTTATGAAAATAAAACTGTCAGGATTAATAAAAATTTTACTATTCCTCAAATAATGATTATAAAATACACGAAAATGTTAGCTTTAGATATCTCAATATTTAGGATATAGGCATAAAATTTTATTATTACGGAAAATGATTTTGACAGTAATATAAATTCGTAGGTACATTTACATTTTTTAAAACAATTTTAAGTGATTTCAATTAAATTTTGCGCCTCCTTTGACCTCCTTACCACTGACTTTTCTGGTAAACCGGTGAAAATAATATTTTAAAAAGCAAATAAATCATTAAGAAAATTAACAAATTTTGTTTAAACCTTGCTCATTGTTTTTTAATCGTCTATCGGTTTTGATCCTGTACTGTATCTTCGTTAGGACGGACGTAGATACGGTACAGTACAAAATGATCTGACAGTGCGTCATAAAGTTGGTTATAAAGCAAGGTATAAAGTTGGTTAATTTTTTTTTCAAATTATTAATTAGGCCAATTTACAATCAGTCTTTAAAAATACGTACAAAAAAATCTAACGGGAATTTTCCCCTTTACGATATGGGGTACCGGATTTCAAAAAATTTTTTTTCGATAGATAATTTTTTACTATTTTTTTTTATATATAAAAGTAGAGATGCGAACACGGAATTCGTGTCACATCAATATTATTACTATTTTCAAATTAAGCTAAACGCTTGTGCTATGAAAATAGGACTAACTTGCTTGTCTGGAGTGAGATTCGAACCGGCGACCTTTGGATCACGAGGCGTACTATATATCCTTCTAATTGATTATTTGACAATTTAAGGTTGTTATTACGGTCTTTAGACATATTTAACTGTAACTGGTTGCGGATATCTTATACGAACCGTATGTTTTTCCGAGAAACAATTAACGACGTTTCGTTGGAGGTAGAGGGCGGGTAAAGGTCGTCCTCCTGATGACGTGGAATAAGAATTCAACGAAACGTCGAGAATCGTTTCTCGGAAAAACATACGATTCATATAAAATATCCGCAACCAGTTACAGTTAAATTTGATAATTTATTGTAAATATCATAATAGGCATGTTTTCAAAATTACGATTATTCAATAAAATGAGTTTACATTAAAAATATGAAATAACAATAAAATACATTTGAGTATATTATATCATTATGTTGGTGGTATGTTACAATCATGTCTAATAAAAAATGGGAAAAATATTTCCGGTCCTTACAGAGCGTTCTCTTATAATTTTAACCCTTATTTTTGGGTCATTTATTATTTTTTCAGGATCAGTCGCAAAAACAGGTGATTTCAGGGGATCTTGGAGGCTCTACATATGCCCGAATACATTTTCACGGCCCACTCAAAATAAATTACCCTCGTTATTATAATACAGATCGTAATGTTATTTGAGTTGCTTGGCCTGGCAATCCAACTACAGCAAAACATTATTTGTTGTCGGGCGCAATTTCTCTAACGACAAGCACTTTATTATTTGCTGAGTAAAAAATTTATTTACTTAACAGCGTAGGTTTCCCGCTGTAAGATAAAATGGCCGGTCTTAGAAAAAACTGTTTTCCGGAAAGTTCTGTTTATTTATACGCAATCGTCGATTCTAATGGTCACTCAATCAGGCCAGTTTCTAGAAGACAGCTGAGTTCTGGGAAGACGAAACATTAGTAGGAGTGTTACTAGTTGTTCGGAGTTAAAGAAAATTCAGGGAATTCTGCAACGTCATTCGAAATCACGGAGGAAATCAGAAACATCTACAAACGAAAGATAATAATGAATTCGCGAGCACCTTACCTAATTTTGTGTTAATATTTGAGCAGATGGCAGGTAATTTTAAAGTTTACCATTATTTTTTACTCCCTTTCTTTTAACTCGTAGCGTCTGCGGTTTGTCCGCCGGAAAAACTTTGGATCGATTTTTAACCCTTTTCCCGTAATTCAATCGAGCTGAAACTTTGCAAGCAGACTTTTGGCAATGATAAAAATAATTTACCAAATTTTCCTTAATTTTTTTTAATAATTATAGAATAATTTTGGATTTTTAGAAATTTTAATATATTTTTCAAATTGGAATCATTAAAAATGAGTAATGACCCCGACGGCATGAAACCTGATTTAATGAGAAAGCGAGTAAAATAAAAACTTGGCTTTTATGGGTTAGTTTTTTCAATATTATAATTTTCATTTTTATTTCTTAAGTTAGTTCATATTAAGTATCACGTAGTCAAATTTCTCTTACTACATTCCATGTTTACTTTTTAATACATATGTACATTAACATAATCTATAATAAATACCTCAAAAACGATAATAATCTAATAATACTTTTTCAATCTATTATTAATGTTCAATCTATGGTAAAGATCCCAAAATACTATTTTCACAATAAATTTATAAATTCATTCAGCTTATTTACAATTATCGTGTTTTCTGGCATCTCATCATACATTTTTACACCTCTGTTTGTTATTTGATTACTTTATTTATTTGTAAATGTAGGTATTATTTAAATAATCTGTTAATTTTCCTAGTAAAGATAAACCTTAGCCAGTGAGTAACAATGTAACAAGACACTTCGAAGATGTATAAAGCAAAATTCAGAGCAACAAAGTTGCTAATAAGCCACTTGAACCAACAGCAAAAAATGTAATTGTCAGCCAATCTACCCTTTTTGTATCTGTCGTAAACATGATTTATTGTGTCAGTCACAAACTTGAGCTGAAGAAGGTATCTTGTGGATGTACTGTATTTATTTGAAAAAATGTTAAATAATGAAGGTGGATGGTTCTTTATTTCTGTAATATCAAATTCCTCTTCATATCGATGGATTATGACATTGGTCGTCAATTTTTTACTGATTAATACTGTTTTGTGTGATTTATAATTCGAATTGAAATGATTTATATTTTTAAAATCATTCTTGTTATTTCAAATAATTTAAAATTATGCCTCTTTTGAAAATACCTAATTGTGTATGTTATAACATCACATTAATTAACATAAAATTTATAGAAATTTTGTTTGAATATTTAGAAATCTTTACAAAGTTTGACAACATGCAAAATCCGAGTCTCACTAAACAGTATGTTATTAGTGTCAAGTACATATAACCTCTCAACAAATAAGTATTATATTTCTCTGACATATAGATTTCATAAATTATGTGGTTAATTATATCTCAATAACTTTCTTATGCGGTCGAAAATACTCTTTCGTACAAAAAATATAGATTATTAAGCTTCAACAGCAATCAAGGACTCCTCGCATCCCATACACGACGTGCGTAGTAAGATAAATAGGTCGGCAGTTATCTCGAGAGATGGGCCACACATCCTCCACTTTTCGGAAGTAATGAAAAACATTTATTTACGTTCTAATAAAAACCGAAAGGAAAAGTACCATAGGTTTTAATTTTTAATTCTAAAATTAATCAGACCGCTGCATATCACATAAAAATGATTTCTGTGATTAAATAAAAATATTAACAAATTTATCTCATGTCTTTGATATTATTATTTTATAATGTGAAATATTGATTTGATATATATTCATTTATATTGAATAATAAAATGCGATACATCCTTCAGACACATATATCTTATTACCCATGCACAGTGTTTATCGATATTGAATTTTTTTGCTCTTTTCAAAGATAGTCTGAATTTTATTTCAAGTTTAGGTGGTGTTTTTTTTTATTTTCTGAACTTTTTATTTCATCTAAATATAATAATTTTGTTATCTGTCTGTTGATCTGTAAAGTCCGTAACTTGCTGGAATGATGCTGGAGTCAAAACTTTAGATAATTAGATTGTGACACGCAATCAGGCAACACGAAAGGGTCGCCTTCACGTAATTACATGGTCTTGACATTTTTATATTATTAAACTTAATTTTAAAAATGCCTTTCAATTCATCAATTTTTATCTTCAAAATCTTCCCTTATCATATTAATACGCAAGTTTATTTGATCTGCAGACGGTGCGTAAATATGTTAGAAAAACCAGCCAGTTTTCCAAAGCTACGAAGGAACATCCTGTACTCATACGTCATACACAAAGAACTTGGCAGTAATAGATATAGCTAGTGACAATTATGTAATTTTATTGTGCTTCTCTCCTCATTGCTCCCACAAATAATTGCCTTCAGACGTTGCCTTCATGAAACCCTTATGCTTGCATTATACGTGGATTAAATAAGAAAGTGGATCAGGTCGCACCCAGGAAGAGTGATCCAGCTTTTCGACATATCCGCGCTTTTTGGCTAAGTCTTCTTAAAAGCTTTGAGAAAACTGGTATTTAGCCATCCAACTTTAATATATTCACGGATGATGACTTTCTTCTAACAACAACAGATATTCCGTAGGAGAAACCTGAGAGAATAATACAGAAAGCGCCGACAGCACCAGTTGCCGCTCTGTCATCTATTCAAACACTTGAAGATATTTCTACTTCCATTGTTAATGCTCCGCTACGCACCGAAAAACCGAAATTCTTGAATATTTGATTCCACTGCCCGTGCCATTACCGACACAAAATTTTCAATGACATCCCCAAAGGACATTATAAGACTGAATTAGAAGAATCTATTTAAAAGACATCGAGGAAGTGAAAAAAGAAAAAATGAAACAAAAACTGATGTTTCAAAGAAAAGAAAACAAACGCTAATTAATGAAAACATAGCCAAAGAAACAAAAATAATCGTAACTGAATCTGTAGAAAGCTCGGAAGAAGAAGACGCGGCCTGCTTGTATTGCTATGATTTGTGCTAGAAACTAATGAAGGCTGGTGTTCTTATGGCGTTTGTAAAAAAAGGCCGCACTTGGCATGTGCATGATGATGATGATGACAGTGTTCTCATCTGCGAACTTTGTCAATAATTGGTACCCCATTGTACTCCTGGTTCATTTCCCATTGTGCCCCGGAGGGTGGGGCAGAATGGGAAATTTCCCTTTTTTTTTCAAACACATATTTTCGATAGTAATTATTAATTTAAAAAGTTAAGCTTTACTTTCTTTGAAGAGAAATAAGTAAATAAAAATAAGAACTAAAAAATAATGGTGTTATTACTTAGCTACCCCTTTCCGCCCCGGGTTCCCCTGCATAGTTAAAATGTACCACATATTTAATGAAAGAATGTGCTTTCATTTAAGAATAAGCGAATATGTTCTCCGCTGTTTACGATGTAAGGTTTTTGGAATCCACATGTATTAGAAGCCGCTTCAGCTTAGCTGGCCGTACTGCTTTTGACAAAGAGAGGCAATTTATTCCACGTCGTTGAACCCGCGGTGACAATGTGTGATGAATGAAGAGATATCTGTAACATAAGTCACTATCTATGTTTTTGTAATATTATTCTGCAGTGAACGCCGAGTTATATAAATTGGTAATGCGATACACAAGGACCGTCAATATGTTTGTATTAAAATTATTACAATTGCAGAAAATACATTATTCATTATTTGTACCATGTATCCTTCAAATTAGAGGTCCCTCCTAAATTGATGCACTTGGTTGAATGTTTTTTTATTACAGAAAGCAATATATTAGTATTTTTCCATGAGGTAGGTTAGTGGTGATGATCAAAGCGTTATTTTAACCGTTTGCATATGCTGTAGTTATTTAAAATATGTATCTTATTATATCGATGATTGGCAACCGAGAAATACCTGTTATCTTGTACCATGGTTGCCGTCAAATTATGAAAAATCAATCACCAATCATCGATACAATCGGATAAAAATCTCAAATAAGGGTTAGCGTATCAACTCCTAAAATACCATTACTATAGTTAGGACCATGTATGATTATCAATTCTCGTTATCATATATCCCGTTACTACCTAGTAGCTTATTAGCACTGAACATAGGAATGGCGCGTGCTCAACATTAATTTCGCTCCCTCGGATGCGAAAAAATATCTAACGGCGTTGTCTAACGAAGACAAAGTGGACAATTTTGTATATTAAGCTGGCCCGGGAGGCATTAATGAGCAGAATCCTGATTTGTCAGCGAACACATCGCTCCCCCGAGTCACGAATCGCGTACCAAGCCGTTAGTCAGCGGGCTCAGCGGAGACTCTCAGAGGGAGAGTAAATCTGCTACTCGAGCGATATTTCACGCATATAAAGTATTTAGCTGCGCGTTATACTCGCACTGTATACGCATTACGCCTACCCAGCGAATGCCTAAATTTATGGGGATTTAAAGGAGCTTAAAATTCGCTAGGTGTATGAGGGGATGTGTGGTGTCTTAAGTGATTATAATTTATGGCCTGAAGAAATAAAAGGTTTGCTCACTGGTGTAGATTTCACTCGGTTTTCGCGTTTGGTCGGCTATTCTTTGTATTATTTCTTATTTAAGAAATAACAAAATATTAGTTTTGACTTATTCGTATTGGTATTCTTTATTATTAAGAGTTTAAACATGAAAAAAATTACTGTAAATTTATCAAAATAATTGCCTCATACTTTTTTTTTAATTTAAAAAAATCTTTCATCGTTTTTATCTAGTTACCTTGGCTTTGTTGCGCGAATTTTTATTATTATTTTGAAATTTATTTTATTTGACATAAAAAATAATAATTTTACTGGTATTTCTTTTCAAAAGACTGTTAGTTTACAATGTACTAAATATTACATTAAATTACAATGTAATAAAAAATATGCGAAACAATTAAAGTATTCATCTTACTTGGTGTATTTAAGAATTCTGTACATACACATTCTAACCGTAATATTTTTTAATTGTATTTTAATATAAACAATACTATGATATTTTTTTTTAAATATCAATAATATTACATGTACATTTAAATAAATATACCTGACAAAATATTAAAAATATAATTAAATATTTGTCACCTTAGTAATATAAATACCATAATATAAAAACCAAAAAATAATAATTATAGCTAATAATATTATAATATGTTTATTTAAAGTGTTTTATTGGTTATTCATTTCTCTTGAATATGTTGCATTTCTATTTTTTTATCTTAAAACGTGGTTTATGTTTAGATAAAAATTCTTGTAACTTAATTTATATTGTAAGAGTCCACTAGGGCGATGATGAATAAATAAATACAATGAAAAGAGAATTTGTACGCTAAGTATGTAAGTATTTGTCATTAAAAATGGACTCACCCGTATACACGGTGTTGGGCACGTAGCTGTCGGCGTTCCCGGATACCTTGAGGAAGTACCTGCCGTCGATGCGGGCTCGGCCGCCCATGCGGCCCTCGGGGGTGCGCTCGCAGCGCAGCGCCAGGGCCGGCCCGCCCAGCAGCGCCCAGCCCAGCAGCAGCGCGAGCAGGCATGGCATGGCGCGGGGGCGCCGGCCTCCTGGAATTAAAACGACTCATCTTTTCACTTCACCGGAAAACATAGACATAGAAGTAATCGTTAAAAAAATAATGATTTTATTTATCTACACCTATAAAACTTAAGTTTCCCTGTCTGTCTGTCGGTTCTTTATACAGATCTACATCGTTTGACAGATCTGACCCAAATTTTGCGTATTTATTATTCGGAACCTTGCGATAACCGATGCGATGCTCACTGATAATATTTAATGCGTGTGTTTATTTTTAAAAAGACGGTTACTGCACTTCAGTGCCCTAAATGTTACGTGTTAATTTTTTTCTCCATGTTTTTCTTGACACAGAAACTGAACATGTACTTTTTTTCTTTTTTGCCTTTAATATATATAAATGCCCAGTATTATTTATTATTTTAAGTTTTTTGCCGTTGAAAAATGTTATGGAAACACGTAAGTAAATTTTATATGATTTTTATTAAATTTTTCTTTATACCTAATAGAATCTAGATTATTATTTTATCTATCTTTTGGCTATGTTTCAAAAATAAAATACATATGAACTATCGTATAAATCGGAACAAAGCATTTCTTTGTTGCATTTTATAAACCTGAAGAAAATATAGTCTCTACACACCAATCTCAAAACATGTCATCCACCATCCTGCCTGATGTGTTTGATGTACTGGTCGATTTTTTGGTCATGGCAATTCAAGTATGTGTTGTGTACCGATACACCTTTATTGTGTTGGAACGATAGCTATGCGAGAAAGAGCTTTATATCACGGCTTCACGCAAGACAGTATTGCTACAAGCACTTGATGCACGCTATCGGTTATGTACACCGCTCGCAGTGTGTAGTTGTTTTAAATTTATTGTCAATTTAACACCTTGATGATAAACGTAATTTCAAATTGATTTTTTTTATTTATTTCTTAAGTCAGTTAATATTACTTATCAACTAAAATTTTACTATTAAGATAAAAAATAGAACTAAGATAAATTATAGACGAAGCAATTTAATTGAGAAATGTGTATGGAAATCATTATAGAATGGCCCAGAGTTTATGACCCGAATGAGCTGGCTTAAGTGATCACTTTGAACATTAGAATGTTCACGAATTCCACCAATCTTTGAGAAAATCTAGTAATTGTCTTCTCCGAATCTATATATTTAAAAATTCAGCCTACGTATATTTGTGTTCGCAAAACTCAAAAAGGTGTCATTTGATTTTTACATTTTTTGCATAAGTACATTGCATATTTAGATATAGGAATAATTTACATAGGATAAAATATATATAAAAGATAATAATATTGTACAAAAATAACAAAACTAAGAAATAAACTTAGTAATGAGACTTAGTAACCAATCGAAATAATAAAAAAAATATGAACATTAATTAATATGAATCACTGAGATCAAGATAAGTAAAAAATCATGGAACAGCTCAAAATAAAAATATAAAAGCATTGAAGCCTACCATTTGAGGCACTGTGATTTGTCTAAATTTCCAAAGTCAGTAGGAATTTTCTTATTTCCCTTCCTCTCCTTGTAGATTGGGTTATATTCTTGATGTGCTCCGGTATTTTATTGAAGAGTCGTGGTAATGTGTTCTCATAACCGTAAGTGGTTCTGGATAATCGTTCGTGGTCCAACATATATTCCTGTAAAACTCAATGTCTATCTGTCTGTCTGTTCTCTATACAAATCTACATCGTTTGACATATATGATCTAAATTTTGCATATTTGTTTTTTGGACCCGGCGGGTAACAAAGGTGACATTTTCACCTCCCTTTTCACCTCACCCTTTCCCCTCATACATTTTCTATCTACACCGTTAGACCGATCGGACCCAAATTTCGTATTTGCTCTCGATTTTGCTAAATTTGACGTTAACTTATTAAATCATTTTGCAAAACCCATAGCTAAACAGGCTTTTAATCAATATTATTGTGAAAGACCCATTTACTCTTGAAGCATTTCCTTAAAAAAATATGGACAAATATTTTGTTATAACATCAAAAAAATTATAACCCCGAAACACTATTTTAGTTTTCATGCAATAGAGTTATCTTTGGCACACTAAAATCGTATATTTTCAAATAAAGACCATACTTTATTTACAAATTGATTGAATAAAGTGTTAAAAAGGAGTGGTGCTAGTCAGACATTAATATTTTTCGACAATTTATTAAATATATCGTTTTAAAAAAGACAAAAATTAAACGTTTTTTTACCTATATTGTAGTATCCATAAAACCATCAAAACATCGATTATTTTAATTAAGTTCTACATGCATACTAAGAAAATTTCACTGTCATTAATATAAAAATATTTAAAAAATTATACCTCATACTTAATTAAAATAATCGATGTTTTGATGGTTTTATGGATACTACAATATAGGTAAAAAAACGTTTAATTTTTGTCTTTTTTAAAACGATATATTTAATAAATTGTCGAAAAATATTAATGTCTGACTAGCACCACTTCTTTTTCAAACTTTATCCAATCAATTTGTAAATAAAGTATGGTCTTTATTTGAAAATATACGATTTTAGTGTTCCAAAGATAACTTTATTGCATGAAAACTAAAATAGTGTTTCGGGGTTATAATTTTTTTGATGTTATAACAATATATTTGTTCATATTTTTTTAAAGAAATGCTTCAAGAGTAAATGGATCTATCATAATACAATTGATTTAAAGTCTCTTTAGCTATGGGTTTTGCAAAATGATTTTATAAGTTTAAAATGATTCAAGAAAATCGTGTACTGGGGCCTCTTAAGGACCCGGTGGTTAACATAGGTGACATATTACCCTTCTCTTTTACCCCACCCCTTCCTTTAAATATATGTTTAATGTAAATCTACACCATTTGACCGATTTAACTCATTTCACAAATTGTGGATTCTTATTTTTTAGCACTCGACGGAAAACATTGACGACATTTTCCACTTACTTTTACCCCACTTCTGTATACAAATCCGTTGACAGATTTGCATATATTGTTTTGCATATTTTTTCTTAAGAACCCAACGAAAAACATAGGAAACCTTTTTCCCCCTTCATTTTACACCATTCCGTCCCCCCAATTATCTATATCTATATTTTCTATACAAATCTACACCGTTTGACCGAGCTGACCCAAATTTTGGATACTTATTTTATGGGACCCTGTGAGTAACATAGGCCGCATTTCCTCCCTGGACATCTCATCTATCCCAGCCTAGATTAAATGGAAACATTGTTTTTATTAGAGACTTTGCAAATTAATGGAACGTTTGTTTCCTCCCACAAACTTATTTTTAACTTAATCCTTAACCCATGCAACGTCGGGTACTAACAGCTGGCATACATATTAAGGTATTGTTTAAAATGTAAGTATATTTTTTTAACTATATTTAATTGTTAATTATTAGTTCATAATTAAATTTATAACCTATAATCTATAACTCAATAACACTTAGTCTAAATCCTATAGGTAATACACTTATATGAGTAGCTAGTTGGTATTGTGGTTAGGACTCTCACCTCGTAATCCAAAGTTCGCAGGTTCGATCCTCACTCACGCAAGTAAGTCCTATTTTCATAGCACAAGAGTTAAGCTTAGTTTGAAAATAGTAAGAATATTGATGTGACGCGTATTGTGTGTTCGCATCTCTATTTTATTTAAAAAAAAATAAGTAAAGCATTTATTTTTAGATTTACTCGTTTTACTTTTTAAAAACCTTACGCAATTTCTTACTGGTTATTCATTATAATAGTATAATAAAATATACTGCTTAATTTTAACAAAAAAATAATTATTCACATATTAGTTTCAGCTGAAGAAAGGCATCGAAAAAATCTAAATTATTATTATGCTGTGATTAATATTATTTCATTTCCTATCCGTAAAATAATTATGTGTTACAAAAAGTACGCATATATTATTATGTATAGTAAATCAATGCCCTATTATACAGTGCCATGGGTAAATAATTGAGTTGTAGGTGTGGCTAAACGCTTTAGCATAATCAATAATTATGGTATTTTAACCACTGAAACACTTATTACACTTCAAACTTCAAATTGTAAAACTAAGCATACTTCAGTGTAAAATCGGAAGTAACATTTTTTGGTTTTAATTTTATTAAACCATTACTGCATTTATATTTCACACAGTGACTAGTATACAAAGCGACCTACACTAAGTACACAGACAAAATAAACCAACTTGAAGTCGGTTAACCATTGCCCATTTCATTAAACTGCATAGCATAATACATAACAACCCAAACTTCCAAATATTTATCACCGAACAGCATACATACAGCTTCAAATCCTCACATACTTTGTCCACGAGAACACCATTGCAAAATTCATGATACAAGGGATGGTGGAAGGAACCAGGGAAGATCACCAACATTATGGACCTACCAGGTTAAAACTTCTACGCAGAACCTACTACTGGAACGCACAAAAAATGCCAAGATTATCCACAATTAGCGTGGCGTAGATAAATGAGATTTTTAATAAACCTTTTCAACGGTGTCATTTCTCGTAGAGTCAAAAAAATATCCTGATTAAATTGGGCTTAAACATTGAAATGACGCAATAATATTTTCGTTCGCTGTTTCGCTCTCACAGACGGCACTCGCAAATGCTTTAATGACGAAACCTTTCCAGTGAAAGCTGAAAGCTCAAGCGAAAGTTTAAATCCTCCTATTCATCAACGCGCCTCACGTGCGAAGAATTTCCGGCACACGTGTGTGACGTCGTGCGCCAGACGGACGCATTTTGTCACGTGGCACAAAGTTTCTTTCTCGCTTTGCCTCTGGTTTGAATAAATGGGACCATCTTTCGATCCGAAGCTAAGGCGTGACTAATGTGTCGCTATACTAATCCTATCTTGAATTATTATTAACGGTGAAAAGGGATTGTCACACTAGAGCAGATGTTTTTATCAACTGAGACAGATTAAAAGTATTCGCAGACATCTTCCCTCTGAGGCAGCCCGTTTTCTCATTAATGCATTTGTTGTATCACGTGTGGACTACTGCAATGGTATCTACGCTGGCCTACCGATGTTTCAGCTCGATAGACTACAATCTGTTCTAAACGCTGCAGCGCGGATCATATATGGAACGTCAAAATTCTCGCACATAACATCCCTTCTGCGAGAATTGCACTGGCTTCGTTTTCCTGAAAGAGTAGAGTTCAAACTGTGTTGGTTGATGTACAAGGCAACTCATAACATGGCGCCTCTGTATCTTCAGGAGCTCTGTATTCCAGACAACATAAATGGGAGACGTCAAACTCTTAGGTCAGCGTCTACTTCAGCGGTGGGAAGGATTGTGGAACCGGCAAGTCAGTTCCAGAAAACTAGGTTCAGCGAACGGGCATTTGCGGTGGCGGGCCCCAAAGCGTGGAACTCTTTGCCCTCCCTGATAAGAAACACGGATTCAGAGACTTTATTTAAGAAAAGACTTAAAACGCACTTGTTTACAAAATCTTTCCCAGAACCTTTTTAATATTGTTGTTTTTTACGTTGTTTTTTTTTTACTATTTTATGTTTTGAACTGTTTTTCTTTCTCTTTTCTTTTTCATTTTGTGATTCTATGATTTTAGTATGTAAGAGTTTTTTGTGTGTAAAGCGCCCTTGAGGTGAAATTTTCACAAAAATGGCGCTATATAAATAATCCAATATTATTATTATTATTATTATTGTGTGAGCGTGTTTGTTGTGAAAGATCGAGAGTCTTGGATTCGTGATGCGGAGGAATCTATGTAGGAACCAACAGAACCATTAGTCACCACACTTTTTAATTAGCAATCTAATGAAACGTTAAAAAGTATTTAGACACACAAAAATGTGGTTTAAATCATATAGGCAGGTAATTAATTAATACAACTATACATATACTAACATTATATTTATATGAGATAAATGACAACTCCAAATTCATCTACATTTTATTACAATATTTCATATTCATTCATTTAAAAAAAATTAAACTTCGTTCCAATATATATAATAATATTTTTAAATTTTCGTAGTAGTAAATATTTTTTATATAATTTCTGATTTAAATTAGTAAATTACAGAAATGACAATATTAAACGATGTTGTACTTATATAATAATAATAAATAATATTTGAAATAGATAAAATGATAAGTTTGATAGGTTTGTTTCAATCATTTGTAGATAGATAAGAATTTAAAAAAATGACTAATTGCCTGATTTCATTTTTGGATGAAAAAATGATGGGTCAAAATTTGTTATTGTTTGAATACTTAGTAGAGATTAACTCAAGATAAATAGACTATTATAATAATAAATATTATTATAAGAATAACATTAATTTGAAATACCATTATTTATTACAATTATATGGTGGATGAGCCAAATAATATCACTTTTATTTTGTCAAATCCTCTTAACTATCAAAAGTAAAAATGGTTCGACGTGCGAAAATAAAAACAGAATTACGGTCTCGGTTTTTCGTGGCTGGTACGAAAAAAGCTTTAAATTCATATCGCGGCATATTTCGTGATTTTGCATGTATCGCCCTCGTACATTTGGCGATGCCTATTTTGGTTTCCGATGATATTTGTACCGCGTAACGAGGCGGGAAGCAGCCATTTTGTTGGATCTCTGCCACGGGGGTGTGAAGTTTTATATTTAATATGTTTCAATATCATTTTGGTGTAGTTGGAATTTCCATTTGCTTTCGAGCGCGGCTCAACGTTGTTGAATATTGTGTAATTAATTTAAATATTGATATAGCTTTAAGTGAAATTCAAATTTACCTTAGGACTTAAGCAATCGTTTATTTATTGTCATTTAAATGACAAAGTTGGAATAATGAAGGAAAAGACCTCGAAGTACCTATTGATGTATTTTCCAATGTTACAGTGTTGGTAGCTTAAGTAATTAACAAGAATTATTTTTAATTACTTAAGAATTACAAACCAATATGAATATGACGAATAATGAATAAATATGCACATAAGTAATTGTATTTATTATTTTTATATTAAATTGTATCTTACATAAATAATTCCCATATGTCCATCCTCCGGTTTGTTAGTTTGCTATAAAATAAACAACAACAGTTGTTTGTTTGTTCACAACATAAAACAAACGACTGCTGTCCGAATACCATATTTTATTTCCTTTCAACATTGTGCGTTGTACTAGTAATATATTAAAATTGAAAAATGTGAATATTTTCTATACTTCCGTGTTCAAAATTGTAATAATATAATCCCATTTTTGAACACGTTGTTATTGATCGACAAATAAAATACGCTCACAGAAACTTAAAACAATCAATATATTTACAGCTGTCCGTATAGAATATAAAAAAAATCTATAACGACACCTTCCCTCTATGGTATAGTAAAAGGGTAGATTATTGTTTTAAATTAATCATTGGGGAGTTAAATCTCCTAATTATATTGTACAATCTAGCAGGTACTTGCGCGTTCTATTTTTTTATGCAAGACAATTATAGTTTTTGCGCATATGCAATACCCAGGTAAATTACACTCGGGACATTCCCAGCAGTATGGTAAATTTTATTGCTGTCATCATCTTTCAACCTATTCGTTGGAATTTCAATTTTAACCAATTTATTTATCAACCACTCTTGTGTGTTCTTTTATCCAATATATATTTATCCAAAAAATTTAATTTAAACACTGAATTTCAATCCATTGTATGAGTAAAAATATATAAGACTAAGCTTCAATGAAGATACCCTTCATCCTCAAAGACAATATTAGTTTGGCAAATTGGTTTCATAATGAACTTCGACTCTGTAAATGAAAAAATGCTTAATTTAATATACATATCTTTCCATTGGTATTTTTGGAACTCGTTTTCGCTATCGATTGTACGCAAGCATGTATCTACACAAGCATGAATTCAAACACAAATTCGTATCTTAAATCAAAAATCATCAACTTACCAACACAAGTGATAATTTGTTGGGAAAAGTGTGAGTATTGAATGACACGCTTGGATCATTTACAGTTTTTTTTTAATATTGGCCTTGTTCCAGACATGGATATTAAGATACGAGTTTGGACGAAGATTGTTATTTAGTTCGAGAATAAAGCCTGGAAAAATATGATATACTAGGAAGAAAAATAAGAAAAAATTGTGACAAATTGAACAGAAAAATGTCGGCATACGCTCTGTAGCATAAATCACTCAACCATGTATCGTACAAAAACGTCACAAAAATTACCGATTCAATTATCGTCGGCCTGGTAACAGCGGGCTGCGGCGTATGACTGGAAAACAACATCTGGGGGGTCGTATTATTGAGAATACCGGGCACAGGGCGGCGGCGGGGGCTGTTAATAGTATTACAAAACGAGGTGGGAGGGAGGGCGGTCTAGCCTAATTGAATGAGCTGATCCAGCTTGGCACGAACGCTTGCCTCGATAGGCCCAGCGACATACTCCCACAGAACGGTGTTTACCAATTTGGCCGGGGTACGTCCCCGGGAACTCGATGTCGCAACCGAAATTGAAAAATTTTCATTCGCAGACTGTCAATGATAGCAGTTAGGCAAATTTATTAATTTAATCAAATTTGCCGCTTACACGGCTCTGATTACGCAGCAAATAGCTTTAGACGAAAATTGAAAATTAAGATACATTTTACCTTCTCAGAAAATAATTCGTTCGAGGTATACGTATTTTTTATACACATAAATAAAAAATAGTAAAAATAACACGTGATCTAAAGAAGAACATTAAAAAATTAAAAAAACCATCAAAACGTTATCAGGAAAACAAAAATGATACCGTACTGAACCTTTGTCTTATCAACCTTTCTCGTGATTTCATATGATGCTGAAATATGGAATGAGATGGAAGAGAACAGAAGCGTCAGAGAAAAAAACTTTCTGGAAATGTATAGAAGTCAAACATCGAGCAGCGTCTCCAAATCCTTAAATATTTTGGCCAGGTTACCGGATATAAAAACACCCTGGAAATAATGGTAATCAAAGGAACGTTGGAAGAAATCAAGTCTCGTTAAAAGTCACCACCATCAGATCGATTGGTTGAAAATTCGATGCGGAGTTCACTCCTGGAATGCTCAAGAAAAGCCTCGAAAAATCATATGTGCCGTCATTCGGAATCATTCACTGCAGTTCTATGGTCACGACTTTTCTCATTACGAGTAAAATAAAAGAACAAGAACAAATAGCATCAAAAAATTAAGCACTGATCAGATAGCATACGTTGAAGCGAGAGCCTGGCTTGATTTATAACCTGTTAAAGATTTTTCTTTATTGATCCTAATTTCTGCGATTTTCTCTGGATTTCTTTAGCAGAAACTTTCTCAGGTATTGTCGCTCCATTTTAACTTTGGGTTTCTCAAGCTCCTGCGTGGTGTTGGTCTTGTGTTCAGCAATTACTTCGGTGATTGCTGGTACGACATCTTCTTTATGTGGCCCAACTATCGAAGTTTTCATATGTTAATAAACCTTGAGATACTTGTATTGTACAAAGTATAGAGCTCATTGCTGTTGGTCTACGCCAAAATTGATTTTCGAAAACCCGCTCAAACACACGCCTCGAAGCATTCCTTTCAAACGGTAGATTAAACTAGCTGTCAAAATCTACTATTGACAATTTATTATGTCTATAGAAGCGATATTTTGATACAATTTAAGTCGAAATTTATAATGATTTGTTATTTTATGAAAATATTTATCTTTAAATTAGTGCCTTAGAAACTTTTCTTAGCTCGGCTAAAATAAGAATGGATGAATGAATTAAGAACAACATTAATAAATGGAAACGTTAATTTATTCTCTTTGAATGATGTAAAATGTCACGTCAAACTTAGAATAATATTATACGGAAAACTTTCAACACGTAAGTTTGTATCGTTCCCATACTCAGAGTCTGTTAACATTAAAAACCAAAATTTCCGCTGTGCGGGATAATTAAACATTTCTTATGCTCGCGCGGAAGGAAGTCACTAATATTAAAGTCGGAATGGAAGTTTACATGTAAATTAAAGCAACATTAGCGCGAAAACTCATTTGAAGCTAAATTTTCTGGATGCTGTATTCAGCAAGAACATTGTTCAACTCTTCGCAAAGCTGAATCCCAAGTGACGAGTGGTACAGACGTAATTCTTAATATTAGATCTAATGAGATGAAAGCATTACCCGCTCAAGCAGTAAATTTTTATTAAAGAAAATGAAACGGCCATTATTCGTTAATGTTATTTTCATGTACTCACTTCTTCAGTCTCTCATCAGTGTGGAGGATTAAAATTTTCAGGGGCACCTTCCGACCCCATTCGTTCAATCAGCGTTTCCGCTAAATAATTTCTTGTTTCATCATACTTAAAAAAACATTTATTGTTCTCGGAATGCTAGATTTTCATCTCAAGATTCGAATTTAAAGGTCAATTTTTTTCAGATATTTCTTTGGGAATTTGGTTAATAATGTGAATTTTCTCTGATATGTGATTTTACTAAATGGAGCATTATACGAATTTAATTTTCACCATTTTAATCTTTATTTTTAACCAATGCAGATTGTCAATTAAAACTAAGTGGTTTCAGAACGCAATTTTTTTCATCAGAAATTTATCATTTTTTAATAATTCTAGTACGCAATTATACATTTATAAATAATAACATTATAAAAATTATTGGAACGCTTTAGTTTTTTATGATCTTGAAGAAAGAATTGAAATATAAATATGTATTCTGAAAACGGTTTGTTTTAATAAATAAATTCAAGTGATTAAAAACAAAGTTACTATTTTTTTCTATTTTAATTTACTAACAAGTTTTTTAAGTTAATATTAAAAGAAAAGTAAACTTTATACAATAAAATGTCACTAAAAAATGTACAAAATTTAATTTTACACATTCCAACGCTTTTGATCCATATAAGTATTTACAAATCATTAAGTATTAATAAAACACAACGTTATTTACTGCACACAATGACACTTCAATTGACACTTTAATTAAAAAATTAATACGTTTTCTATGCTTACTGCATCCTCTTCAGTAATAAACGGGGAGGGTGGTCGGACCACCCATGTTAATTAGCTAAAATTTCTTAGTCTCTTAAAGACATATTTATATAGATTATAATATGATATGCACGTACCTTAATAATGTATGGCATTGGGCCAACGACATGCTGGGACATGAGGCCACCGAGTATACATTACTCGTCCTGAGTTATTATATTCCCATTTCAGTGGAGGGAGGAACAAACGAACAGCGGTGTTAAAAATATTGTATTGTATCGTAAAAGTAATGTCAGAAGCAATGAATGTGTGGGATTCTAATATAACCATCTATCACTCTGTATCATTTGATATATTATATGAACCGAACATATTTTCCTTAATGATATTTTATTTTTTCTTGACCTTGTTTCATATTTTTTTGCTATTCCCTTTTGTATTTTTGTATTTCGATTTATGGTTAATATATTTTATTTAAAAGTTATAAGGTTAAAAAATACATAGTAGGTAGTTGAATAAATAATTGAGAAATAATGTGAAAATAAATTTAAAAGGTTACTATTTTCAAGAATGATTTGGTAATTTGAAATACGAGTATTGGATTGCCATTTATGTTTTTTTTTAAATAATAAAATATCTCACCTATCTTACTATAATCCCACGTTGCTTTTAAGTAAAATTTCTGACAAAATAATGTTTTTTTCCAAAAGATCAAAAATTTTGAATACATAATACAATTTTTATCTATATAAAAGCTTGTTGGTCTTGTGGTTAGGACACTCGCCTCGTGATCCAAAGATCGCGGGTTCGAATCTCAGCCCAGACTAGCAAGTTAGTCCTATTTTCATAGCACAAGCGTTTAGCTTAGTTTGAAAATAGTAAAAATATTGATGTGACACGTATTCCGTGTTCGCATCCCTATTTTTTTTAAAAAAAAAAACTGTTAACTCCCATTAAAAATCATCCTTATTATATACGTTTATATATATATGTATTTGAAAAATATATATAATAAGTATAGAAAGCCGGTTCTGTAGAACTAAAGATATTGTTAATTATTGAATTTGAATGTAATTATTTAGAATTATGATATTTCTCTAATGCTTTATAATAACTTTTTAAGTACACAAATAGTATTTATAAATAACCAAATCCTTTTGGTAAATTCATAACTTTTGTTTTTTTTTGTTTTCACGTTAGTTCTAACTTATTTATTCAACTTCATTTATTTTTTGTTAGTATCTCCACTTCCAATTCTAAATAAATAAATATATGAGCAGGTGTGTTTATGTAAATATCCCTTTTACAATACGAAGAAGTTAAGACTTACTCATTTTAATCCAATTTGTGTCTTTAATATATGGTATTTTTGAATTTTTAGTTAAAATTTTACACTTTGCGCACATATTACGCAATATTTACACAAATTAAAGAAATTTTCTCCACTTTTATTTACATTATAGTAAATCTTGACACAATGACAGTTAAACATTGATATATCGAATATTTCAATTTCTTTTCTTTACCAAAACGTTACGATAACTACATATTTTTTGCTTTCGAGTCAGAATAAAAGGTAATAATTTTTTTGGTAATAAATAATAAAATCTGCACCCATGTGAACATTTAAGATATTCTCCTTTTTAAATTATATACGTACAGTTATATTACATCCTTTCGTGTACATGAATAATTGTCCAAAACAAATCATAATATTATGATAAACATTTCCTGGTATTCTGTTTTTGATAAAAAAAATATTTATTTCATCTTCAAAAATCCAACTTGGATTAATTTTGGCCTTTTTTTGATAGAACCAAAAATAAATAAAATTTCCAGTAACAAGTTTTAGCATTAAACGGCTTATATCTGAATCCGGTACGAATTGTAAAATAATTAAAAAACGTTTTTTGTGTGAATTTTTTTTACAGTTCTATTTAATTTTCATTAAAACTTCAGACATTTTTAGATTTTCGTTATTTGTAATACAGCAAAATTTTCTCTGCCTAATTTTGTAAATTGAAAAAACGGGTTACGAGGTTTTACGAATATGCGTACGCCTTCGTTCGTCGCTTAGTTTGGAATAATTTTCTCATTACATAGTAATCGACTGCAAAATCGTCTACAATAATTGCTCACAATGTGTATAATAAAGTACAATGATTTGGAATAATATTTCGAAATGTTCGTGATTAACTTTGTGGAAGTTCATTGTAGTTTAGTGAAAACACAACGTTGTTTACTTCGCACAACGACACTTTAATTAAAAAATTAAAACATTTTCGATACTTACTGTATCATATTTGGTAATATACTAACTCTTAAGAGATTTTATCTACTACATGGGGTGGGGTTGAGTGCTTACTGTATCATATTTAGTAATATACTAACTCTTAAGACATTTTATCTACTACATGGGGTGGGGTGGAGTGGAGTGCTTATTGTATCATATTTAGTAATATACTAACTCGTAAGAGATTTTATCTACTACATGGGGTGGGGTAGAGTGTTTACTGTATCATAATTAGTAATATACTAACTGTCAAGACATTTTATCTACTACATGGGGTGGGATGGTCTGACCATTATTATTATTGCACACTTAAACGACGAATAAGGGTATATGCGCATTCGTCACCCTAATTGTAAAACCTCGTAACCCGTTTTTACATAATTTAGCAGAGAACGTTTTAATGTATTAAAAATAAAGAAAATCTGAAAAGTAAGGACGTTAAATGCAGCATGCAGTCAGCGAGTGCTTTAAAACGAGCAGAAGATGGATAATCATCGCATTTCCAGGACCATTTTATTAGCGAATGCTCCACATTGGTCCTATTCATACGTTGCTAGGTTGTCAATTTTTCCACTAATAGCCCCTGGCGATGTCGCAAGGTTCGAACCGCAAAGGTCTCTTCACCGTTCCTCCTCCAGAACTCAAAACAATTTATTTATTTAATTATAAAAATACAATATTACCAAAAAATACAAAGTATAAAATTTAAACAGAATCAATCATCGCGTCTGCCGAAATCACGCCTCCTACATGACAGCCGAGCATTCTAACACTTAATTACTTTTATTATTAGAAGTGTTCAATTCAATTTTTACTTTGTGTAGAAATGGATTACACTCGCATAGTTAATAAAAACATATTGATCTTTATCATTTTCTTGTTAACGTGTGCTTAAAATAATATCATTTTTATTTTCTGGGATAAAGAAATATAATTTTAATATTGCATTAACACTCGAATTTTTCGGTGATAAAATTTAAAAACAAATTTATCGAATTGTGCGAATCGCACCGTCATCAGTTTTATTGCCAAATGTTTCATTGCCGTTGTTATCTAAATCACCCAATAATTCACCCTCACAAAGCCCACGATAGCCTCTTAAAGCAAAGGTTGTATCTATCTAAGTGTTTACCAACAAGTTTCCGTATCGTAGCGATAAAACAAATGTGATGCACCAAAGCCAAGAATTTCTGGAGCATTTGTTTCGCTCTGATTCGAAACCCCGGTTCAATTTAACTGCGTATAGAACCTGAGTTTTCTCGCAATATTCAACATGTATCATATAATCTTTCGATTTTTTTTTCATATACATTTTTCTTTCTATCTTTAGTGTAAAGAAAGAAAATCTAGATTATTTTATGACTTTGATCACAATATGCGATGTGAAAATAAATAAATAAAATGATCATATAACTAAAATTAACACTTCTGCCTTTAATTCATAGATTTTATCTTGCATTTTCCTAGTATACTTAGTTTTCTGACAGGATCAACTGTTTGCTTATGTTTTATATTTATTAAATATTGTAAAAAGTATGTAAATGAACTATTACTAACAGCAACTGTGGTAATAAACTTGAAAAAGACAAAGAAATCCGAGTAAAATAATAACTAATAATAATAGAAAGCGAGATAAAACAAAACTGACATGAAAGAGCTGTGTACGTAGGCCCATTTAAATATAGATCACCTAATATAGATCTAACGGAGAGTATGACATCGAAAATCCAGGCTGCCGAAATAATGTATCTTTAGGGAATAGCAAAAGTGCAAATTATTCGACCGAGTAAAATGTACAGACTTAAGGGAGATTTCTGGAATAGAGCCGTTTTTTCTACAAATAGAAAGATCTCAATAAAAATGGTAAATCTTGCGAATGTCAAAGGATCAACTACCAACACGCATTTTCTTAACAAATTTGGTGGATCGATCCAGACTGAGCCGGGAAAAACATCAAAAAATGTTGTAGAAAGACAGATCGGGAATTGATTGGGCATATAGTAACGAAAAGGTGCAAGGCGTATGAAAATTAAAGCACTATATCGAGTCTATAGGCCCAGGGCCTTTCTAAGATACGAGTAAAAGTCCAAGAGACAAAAATGTTGATAGTGATGTGACATGTTTCGAATTTTTCGGCTACACGCTGGTTGTTTTTTTAAAGATTGCGTTACTGCGAGTTGTTCAATTTAATTTATATAAAATAACTTTTTAAACACCACTTTTTTATTGAAACAAATTCAACATGTTTCGAAGCCAATGGCTTCTTCGTCAATAAAAAAGTGATGTTTACAAGGTTATTTTATATAAATTATAATTATGTCACCAAAAAAAAATTTTGCTATATTTGAAGAAGAAGTTGTTTATTTTAATTTGAAATTCCAACGTTTGGTGTAATTTGAGGTATTCAACATGTCAATCTACAGAATATACTTGTAATAAGCTGGATGAACAGTGTTACGAATGAAGATGGTCCGGATGAATAGTGGAAAAACAAAATCAAAAACTTCAGACACGTGATGAGACATCCAGAGAAGTACGAGATCTTATAGTGTTTCGGGCCGCAATAAGTAAAGTTCTCATAGCCAACTTGACAACCAACGTCTGTTGATCGGATAGTACATAAAAATAAGAAAAATAAGGTTATAACGCGATTGTACGGGAGGCGTTCTATCCGCTCGAGCTATTGGGTACACTTCCTCAGGGGCGTGGGTACAAATAACGAGTAGTCCTCGGAGACAAGCTGGGCAAGCGCCTGGGACGGCGCGTTGTAGTGTCGTGACGAACCCCGGATTCTGCTGCTGGGTCTCCAACTAGATCCGCCCTGGGTTGCTGTCCTCTCATCGCTACTGGAATAACTACAGATTCCTCTACCGGATCCCCAGACTAGATCCTCTGTTAGTTACGTTTTGTAAGCCAGCTAGCGAAGGCTCAGAATTAAGATCAGTTAAGATCTCCATACGATGTCTGTATTTGTTCTGTATTCACAACAGCGCAGAACATACCAAAGCATTTGTGTTATGTAGTATTTAAACATTTTTGGTCATGTTCCATTAATATTTTACCAGCGAAAGTGGCCCCATATCTTAATATAACTTGGCTAAATCTTTGGGGTATTCCACCTTTCATGTGTGGGTTTGTTAACTATGGCTGGCGCTATCTCTGAGCAGACTTTGAAACTATTTCCTTATCTATCAATCAAAGGTAGATAGCCCAAAAAAGGCAAAAAAGATGAGCCTAGTAAAAAATTAAGGAAACTGATCGAGAATGATTAAGATACATTAATTTAGATTAAGAAATAAATTCGTCGTTTCAACAGATTTTTTTGTGTCAGCGTCATCGAAGCGGATGGAGGCATAGCGCAAGAGACACATACAGAGCCTATTCAACGTTGAAATGTAAAGCTTTGAAATGTTTTAAAGCCGTATTTTTAGCGTTTGAAGGTAGGTTCAGATTTAATATTTGAAATATAAAGTGTATATTTCCTTATTTATAAAGACAGGTTTTATTTTAATCTGAACTCAAAAAAGATAAAAAAAATGATTCTCTCTTTAAATTTCCCATTTCTCATTCGGAAGTATATTGATCAAAGGAATATAAAAAACTTTGGGCTGGAATAGAAGCATTTGAAAAAAATAATTCTAGCTAAGCCGAAATAACATTAAAAATTAGAAAGCTTGAAAAAAATTGTGAATATTATCTGTTTTTATATTTTCTATTAACTACGGACAATAATACTGTTTATAATTTGATTAAACCTATGTAGGAGAAAATTACAATATTTTAAGAAAAAAATCTCAAAGTAAAGTTTTACCAAAAATTAGAGAACAGCTTTTTAATACGTTTTCCATAAGTCGCTAATTGAGAAGTCAACTTCTGGGATATCTCATATCCTCGATTGACTACATTATGATAATCGTCGGAGAACGAAAATTTAATAAAATTTTTGTCTTTTTACTCCCTTTATATTAACTCGTGGCATCTGCTTGTCTTCTTGACTGACGAAAAAACTTTGGATCCATTTTAAACCCCTTTCCCGTGATCCAATCGAGCTGAAACTTTGCAAGCAGACTAGAAATCAAGAAGACCTATGAAATTTTCGTTAAAAAAATTAATACATTTTTGGATTTTTCAAATTTTTAATGGTTTTTTCATACAACTTATTCAGTTGTATGAAAATATTTCAACGCGTCTGGTAAACTCGAAACCTGATTATAGTATATTTTTGGATTTTTGGAAATTTTTTATTACTCTCTCTCGTAGCGTCGCCCGGCGAAGCCCAACGCGTAGATTAAGCGAAAAAAAATGTTTCAACTAGTAAATGAGAAAGGGAGTATAGTAAAAACTTGGTTTTTATGGGTTACTTTTTTTCGTATCTTATCAATTTAATAGATATTGGCCGAGATCGCTTTGTTTACTGCGACCCAGAAAGCTCTGCACACAAATTGTCTCATATTTTTTATAGCCACGATGTTCTCCTCCTTCTGGGTACCTGATTTTAAATAGTCTTTCTCTCTATTCTGAGTTCAAAACCTGACACCTTTTTTGATGTATCATTACATATTTCTGTTCTGTAAAATTTTCTGTTTTTTATAAGTATATGTTATATTATTACTAATAAGGCCGAAAACTTCCTTTTTTTACTTCAATTACTTTTCTTAATTCATTCTAACCATGACATGAAATTCGATTATAACTTAAGCAACCGGATTCATATATCAAACGATTTCTGCGTTTTTTCACAAATGTCTTTTTTCATATTACGACAACTTCGATTCCATAAAAAAAATACCGGTAATAGGTAGCATTTGATCATTTAAATTCGTAACTTGGTAAATTATTAAATGAAATTTGCTATTTAATTTTGAATTTTAGCCCAGAAAAAAATATAATACTTTGCAACTGAAAGATTTACATTGTCAACACTGTTTTGTTAAAAGTTCTGTTTACATATAATATAATTCTTATTTGATTTCTCACCTGTATAACTATATTTGCCTAAGCAGAAGTTTGAAACCCAAAATGTAACTTGCTGGAAATACCGTGTCATCAGCGTAATGCAGGTTGTTCCAAAGTTTAATGGTGTAGATACTCTATTAACGTATCGATCTACCTAACCCAAATCGACTAATAATCTTTTATTTGTGATGTTTTCGTACCTTTTCTTGTAGAATCAGATAAAAAAAATATTTTCATATCGATATCAGATCGATGAAAAGAAAGCCTTTTCCTTCACATTTAAATATATAGAAAAATAGTATTTAAAAAATATGTATTTCTGAACTGATGTTTTAATAAATAAATTTTCGTATTTTTTTCATTATTATTTTATTAAGTGTATTTCTGTACGACAAAGTTTATAACAAATCAAGATATATACGAGTAGAGAATATACGATGCCCTTCTCTCACATTTTATAAAATAATTGGATGCATTTTATATTGAGCTATTCAGTTTTACGACAATTTTTATGATAGGCATTCTCTTAAGTACCAATATTACCCTCCTCTGTTATCAACATCGAGCTAAGAAAAAAAGCTATGGGGAAATTTATATGAGTTCTCCGTTAGTGTTTTTCGTTGCGAAGATAAAATGTACTTTAATCAGAGAAAATAAATGAAATAAGACATTGATATTTTAAAATGATTGAAAATATATCCTTTATTTTTTTAATGGCTTAGATATTATATGCTTGGAACAATAAAAGAGTTTGTGTATCATACTTAAGAAGTGTATTTGATAGTAAAATAAAGCAATAAAATATATCGAAAGGAATGTGATTGCAAGGAATAAAGTGAGTAATGAATCGAATGCAATGTTTGCTGATGGAAAGCAGAGGCAATTTTAATGTTTTGCTACTAGCACACGAGTATGGAAGTAAACCCGGGAGGTGGTTAAAAAAATGGAATAAAAACATTTGAAATGCGTTCGCTTTCAAAGCGCTCATAATCAAATAGAAAAATCCTAGAATTTCGTAGTGAAATCCTGACTAATAAATTTGAGATTCAAGATTCTGGTTTGTTATAATATTTTTAGGTTTTGAAACAAAATAATACTGTACGATATAAGAGAAAAAATTGATTTTTTGAATGTTCAGGTTATCTATTAGGTTCCTTCAAAATACGTAACTTTAAAATACAAAAAAAAAAAATAAAAAACAAAATCATCATCACAAGTATTATACCATAATTCACATAAAATATAATTAAAACAAAACTAAAAACTTCCTCGCGGAGAACTTTACTCTCCCTTCCCGCATGTTAAGAGCAGATGTCAACTACTGCACCACACATGCGAGATATATAATATCCAAGATTAATATTAAATATGAAAATATAAATCAATGAAAAAATTCTATTACAAAAATTTGATATAAGTGTGAAGAAGTAATACTAAAATGGTAAAGCTCGCCTATTACGTGAAAGGTATGGATCGGTACTAGAGGTCTTCGAAATCTTTTTGATTTCAAAAAAAATCTAGAAGCGCTTGATAGCTCCTCTGATACCTACCTAAAAAGGTGAAAGTAAAACATAAATATGATTAAAGTGAAAAATATAAAACGACATTTTCTAATGTCCCATTTCTAACGCAGTTTTTGTTACAATTTTTTTGGGTTATCCGCTGAATAAATACATTCTATTAAAAACATATTAAATCTTTAGTATTTTAATTTTTGAAAAATTTAAAAAATCGGCACGAGTGCATTTTTATAAACATTGAGGAGTTAGATTTAACACGCATGTTTTTAAATATGGGGGAGTTGGATTTTACACATATCTCAGATAGTATGCAATCCAATTGGAAGATGATATTGTCAGTGGATTGAGAAAAGATGTAAGTTTGTTTGAGGAGACTACGAATACGGCCCAAAATGTCGCGCTCCGTCAATATTGGGACGTCGTGGTTTATGACCCGTAATATGGAGAAGAAACAACTGCTAAACGATAGTATCAAAGCCAAATACAACGCATGTAGACAAAGTTTGTAAGGTTTAAAGTGTTATATCACCTTGAAATTTTCAAAAAATCGCTTTTTACTTTTCCTTAAAACTTGAAGTTCTAAAAATAATTTGAGTCATCATTCACTCAAAAATTGGCTGAATTGAAGGCATAATAAATTTGATGCTAGCGTATTAGGTTCATTCTAAAGCGATTTACATTATTCTTTTGCGTTTTTCTCGAAGCTCACTTAACGGACTCTAGGACATCTCAAATACGATGTAGCAGATTTTGTACACATCCTACTATTACCACTAACATTATCTTAGATGTAGCGCATGATTTTTTTGATAAGATGCGCCGTTCACCTCAAATATTAAACGCGGATGTTATTCGCATAAGAATAAAATCTTTTTTTTTGATACATAGGAAAAATAGAAATCGAGAAAATAATTAATATTTTATTTCACCCGGCGACATTAAAATCTCCAAAAGCTGGGTGCATCGAGAAGGACTTCTGAAATTTTTAAAATTATTTGTTGATAAGAATATAAATTAACCTACGCCATCAATATGTGTACTTTAGATGAGTCAATTTTTTTCCAAATATGAATGTATTTTTTCAAACTTCAAGGTGGCGCAACTTCTTACATGAAAAGTTGCAGCAAAATATTCATAATACACACAGAGGAACCTTCACTGGTCGTTCTAAAAAAACAGATTACACACATCACGTATTTACGAATCTACTGTTTTAGAAAAATAATTTACGTAATTAACACAATGTATTTACAATACATAGAATATACCGACATGGATTCCCGAATACCCAAAGCAGCAACAGACATCAGTTAAATTGTTGTACGCTTTACGCAAAGTAACGCGATACAATGGCATTCCGGTCATTAATCATGGCGGACACCTCGGCGCAAGTTCCCCGTATTCGCACTGTTCGCGGACGGAGGGGGCTAACGAATGCCTCCCCTACACGCGTGCGCTCGCGCTACACAAAGCGTCTGTCAGACTCGTCAACGCCGTGAATAAATACCATTAGAAAAATACTGGGGTATACAGGATGTCTCGTAGCTAGTAGAAAAAACTTTATTGGCGGATTCCTGCCTAGATAATGAGTCAACCTTCTAGCAACCATGACCTTATATTTATAGTTACGGAGATTATTCAATATTTCTGATTAATTTTTTGCAAAAAGTTGAGATATCAATCAGTACAGTAACTTATATCGGTTATGGAAAATTGCTAACTCCAAACAGAACTCGATTTTCTTCAGAATCTTCATATACGACAATACGAATTTCAATTTGATTTTTTTAACACCACATTCAAATCAATCTTTACGATATGGACCAATTATAACATAGTTAATCTCTTAATTTGAAATCTTCCCATCACAAATCCCATCTTATTCTATTTACATTTTATTACAATTGCTTTTACTTTGGTAATATTATTTTATATATAATAACTCATCATCTCACTACGTGCACAGTAATTTACTGGAATCATGTAATTGTCAATATTATTATTATTATTATTATTAAGTTTCGTTTATATTATTGTTAAAATTACTACTAAAAAGCTGTTTGAATTCCCAAATAAAATACAATAAAATATTTTAAAGAAAATTTCTCTTACCTATAGCTAGACCGCATTTAAAAGAATGTGCGCAAAAATATGTACGATGCAAAAAATGAACACAAAATAAGTTTTTCTAGTAAGTAAGTAACCTTTCTTAAACTAAAAAATAAATATTTATTTGGAATATTATATTGAGGCTTGTAATACGGGCTTTCCAGGCAACTTTCCCCAGCTTTCTTCTTACCGGACAAAGCTAGGGAATGTTTTTTTGATTGTGGTCGACCTATAACACAAATAATGTTGAATATTATTTTAAATAAATTATATTATAAATATAATATCGATTTATTTATTTTACATACACTAGAAGAAAGCAATTAGGCGACGAATATTGACAATTTAACTACCGGGAAGCTGATTAAGGAATCCGCGATATGCTAGAACTAATACATACCTAAATTTCCGGATAATAGAGCCAGTCGTCAAATAGCTATTCTAGCTATTTCTAAAATTAAACGCTGCGCTGAAGAGATAAGGACTTTCTAATAAAACTGATGTTATGTTCCGGAAAATGAGATTCAGGCCTTCTTACAGAAATGGAAACGCCATGTTAGTTAGCGTATAGGTGATCAAGGGGGGTGCTTTTAATATTTGCATGAGGGGTTAAATTTAGAAGCTTATAAGCAACAGCGCTTGAAAGACGGACGAATGAGTGTTTTCAGTATACGCATGGTGATTAATATCTCCAATTAAGCATTTTATGGTCAGACTCACGATAAAAAAAATTTAACATTGAAAATCGTTTTACAAAAATTCATTATTTTTGGTAACCCTGTAATGCTTACCACACCAAAAGAGAAAAGGTCCCCGGGGCGAAGCTTGGAAAATGTCATCGAAATTAAATACCCTTCAATATAGCAGTGAATGGTATCGGAGGCAAACAGATCTACGGGGGATTCCAATAAATTTTTCAGTACCAAGACGGTTTCGGTGCTTTCTAAAGATGTTTGAATACTTGCATAAATGATGTGTGTACGTTGGGGCGTAGGTGGGCGTCTATGGGGGCGAGTGTGGAGACTTGCGGATCTCCGCGCATCTCTGACGAACTGTGGATTTATCTTAAATAATATAAAGAGTTACCTACATTTTATATTAATCAATGGTTTGAAGGAAAATTTAAAATATTTTTTAACTGTAGATTATGTTTATTAGACTGTTATGTCAAGTTGTTAAAGACATATGTAAAGAATATGAACATTTCAAACATCTGCTTGGATAATAATTTACCCTCGCTAAAAACAGAATAAAACTATTATATTCCGTTTTCTATTTAGAATACAAAAATATCTCCCAAAATATAAATTATTATGTATAATTACTGTAACTGTAACAAAATCAATTACAACGACTCATGTTCAATCATAAATGAAAAAAAAATCTCTGCGTTTTAATAGATCAACTACTAAAATGGCACAGTCACATTAACGAATCAAAAAGGTGAGAAAATGCATATATGTGTATTTATAAGAAACGTTTCAAGTGTAATCCACTTAAAAATAGTATATTTCGCTACTGTACACTCACTACTGTAGTATGGCATTATTGGGTGGGGAGGATGAACACACTTTAAGTTATATAGAGAACGATTATCAAAGTAATATTAAAAAAAAAACTTTCCTAACACAAATACTCAAATGAAAACATACATGAATTTCCCAGATCCAAAATTAAAAAATATTTACATAATAAATTTCTATTATAAAAATAATTCATTAATTAATAAATATCTGTTCAAATTTTGAAACATGAGCTTGTTAGACATAAGCCTTAAGATTTTAAATAATTTACAAATAACAAAATGTCAAACAATTTCAGCAAACTTATATGCAGGGTGTAATAGAGCAAGTCCACAATACTTTACAGGTGGATTTCTGACGTGTGTCGATTGATTGTGTGTCGAAAATGTTCAAGCAACCTTGACTTAATATCAATAGTTAAGGAGTTATGCAAACTTTGCATTTTTTTTTCAATACTTATATTTTACAAAATGTTAATCTATCATTTCAGTATCTTATATCGATTACTTAAAAACCTATATTTTCAGAATGTTTGGTTCGTTTGAGCGAGCAACTTTAAGTAACTTTTTCATTGTAGCTCTAAACAAAAAACGCAATGCAACTTTTGATGAAAAATATAACACAAATCTTTTCGTCGTACATAGTGATGACCCCAATATCAATGATGCTGTCGATAAGAATTTACAAAATGATACAACTATTTTGCATTAGTTAATATGCACGAACATTTCACGCAAGTTCAGGATCGAGGCAATAAAACAATCCAGACTATTACGAAACAAATTGTAATGGAAACGGCCAAGAACGAAATCATCTCCGATTATCCGCTATTATTTCACAGCCTTGCCCAGCTGGCCATTAATAATACGGTACCATTAATCTTCCGGGAATAGCTATAAAGTAGTCCACTAGGAAGGTGTTAAATTTTCTTTCTCGATTTTCCGACCAGAATGGGGGGAGAAAATTCCACTCTTTGGGGGAGGGATCATTATATGAATCAATCAGACTCAATATGCTGTGCCTAAATTGAATTTGCTTTCCATTAAGAGAAACGGCGCAATTGTTGATTTCATATTTGTTCATTCATTATTCCTTCCGGAGCGAGCTTGCAAACCTTTGAATCAACGTTTGGAAATTGATTATTATTTTGTGAAACAGAGAAGTGGAGAAAAACAGTATTATCGCCGATATCAAATTACTGTTTGCGTTATTCTATTATATTTAGCATAATAAAGTAACGGAATACTTATAGGCAATTTAAATTAATCCAATTTCTTTTTTACATATATTATAATTAACAAAAATAAACATTGTTTGCACTACTAATACATCACTAAAAAATCAAAACTTCATCAGGATTCAATGTATACTTATCATAAAAAATCAAAGTATAGACATTAATTTATTTAAAATGTTATTTTTAATATCCAATTTTTTTCTTCTCTCTTTAGTATCGGTTTTACAAATAATTGCAAATAACTATACTGGAGTGGCGGGTTCGGTGATCTTCTTTCACATATAGTTCCTTAGTTAAATATTTTTCAAGCGGGTTAAATGATGACAACACATCTTACGCTGGCAAAGCGAATTAAATAATTTTGCGGATCGACACGAAATTGGAATACAAAAACGGAACAGTTTTGAACAAAAGGTGGTCCATTTATCTCGCGAGTTGAAAGATTGAGTGGTTGTAGCGGTAATATTCTTATCATTCAATTTGCGTTGATTAGGCATTTTGTGTTAATATGCTAAAAAGGAAATGTAGGCCTTGGCATTTTTAAAGAGGAAAGGGAAATGGGACAGAAGGATACAAGGCAGACTTAACCCCAATGCATACTTCATCCATCACTTCAACTTCACTTCTCCATCCAGACTTCACAATCATCCCTCTTCTTCCCTACGTCGGCCACACCATATACAATTAACATTGGAGTTCAATAGATTGAAAAAAGTTAATATAAAAATTATAACATTATTGAGTTGAAACATATTGTTTAAATAAATATTTTTTTATTAATACGAAATAATTTAATGAAAACAAAGCAACACGACTTTGGTCACAGAATAAGAATATAACAATTTTAATAACTACCTCAAAGATTTACAAAATATGTTTTTTTTTAAGTGAGAAATATTTTATTTTTGAGTTTTTACATTAAATAACATAGCGAAACTCTGGTTTATTTGAAAACAAGTTTTATAAAAATATAAAAATATAAAAGTGATTTTTAAATCGGAATTGAATGAAATGAAAGGATTTTGGGAAGCACCTAATTATTAATAATATTAAAATATCATTTTTGAAATTATTTATCAAGCTTTCTTATTATATTTGTCAACTTTAATGAATTGTCACATTTAATACGTGATACAACGATTTTTCAGAAAATAATTTTCATATTTAGATAAATTAGATCGTTAAATAATCAGTCTATCGAAAAAATATAGTTATCTCCTGACTGTAATCCGGAATTTTATATTTACTTATGTGTGTCTTTTGTTATTTGTATTGTGGCAGACCTACGTGCCAAAACCAAACACTAGCGACATCTCAGGGGCAGTAGGAGCGGTGTAACAGGGAATCCTCGAGAAGCCAAAAACTACCTACCTGGATGAAAACACCAGGCCACCGGCACCAGATTACATTCGCACTGCCGCCGTCCGCCAAGACGCAACGCTATTTCATTCTCGGGAGTGCGTTCTCGTCATACAACTTACTATCAACTTACGTCAACTATTTCACCTAGTCCGCGACGTAATACAAATAATACTTAAACTCAATTCATTAATGTTTGTATGTAAATATTGAATATATGACTTAACATAATTACTTTTTTATTTGGCACCCGTCGCCTGGTCACGATAGTGGTACCTGTTGGTTAGTGCAAATTTGGTACTTCAATGTAAAGGACATCCGAGCTGTCATCTAGCTAAAACATTGATAACTTAAAACATATACCATGCCAGAGTCACTGGCGTGGAAGATGGCGTGGTAAAGTACATATTAAATACCACTGCGCCATAGTATGTATATATCTTTATTAATCAATATACAAGTGACAATATATAGATGAAATGTAAGTAATTATATCGTATGTTATTGTATATATACATAAGGGGCGTGCAGCGAGAATTTTGAAAAGAAACCTTAATAAGAGATATATCTTGTAATATACTTATGACAATAATTAAAATATTGAATATAATCTAACGAATTAACTTAGTTTATCAACACTTAATTTTTGGTAAAACCAACCGGTTTAGGAAACAACGTTCCTTCGTCAGGGTATAATTAATACTAATTAAACTTTACAAAATTATGAACAATCATAACTTAAAGTCCTATCTTGAATATGTTCCCTCAATATATCACCTGTTTATTTCGCACCCCTCACTATTTACTTCCATTTACACACTTGACACTGAGGTATGATTGTTCATAATTTTGTAAAGTTTAATTAGTATAAATTTTACCTTGACAAAGGAACGTTGTTTCCGAAACCGATTGGTTTTACCAAAAATTAAGTAGTGATAAACTAAGTTAATTCATTTAATTATATTCATAATGACTAATCACAAAGTAATAGCAAAATACGATAGTAATTAAAATATTATTCAGACTTTAATATTTCATTATATTCTCCAGATAAACATTTAATTTTGATTTTTTTTTCCAATTATATGTTTGAATAAAAGTCATGCTTCTTGTTCGCACGCCCCTGGTATATATAAGGTGAAAATCTTTTCTCATACTAGCTGAAATAAAGACATATTATTATTATTATTATAATTATTTCCGGTAGGTATACAGTTTCACCATTTATTATTATTTCATCTGCAAACGTTTTCAAATGTGAAATATTTTAAGCCCTTTATTATAAATTCCTTCATACAAAATTATCAGAGATAGCGATTTTAAATGCATTGTGAATTTTGTGAAGAAAAACAAATGTTGTAAAGTATTTAAAACGATAAAAAGTCTATAAATTCACGGGATGTATCGAAAAGACCTTTGGAACTGATTTTTTCATTCGTTCCGTGCAACACCAAATATAAGGGCATTAATGTAATTTCAAAAAAATATAAAGAACACAAAAATAATATTTTAAATACTACTCGCGTAAAGAACCCAAAATTTTTCGTTTTCGACAAATTTAATACTTTTTTATGTGTAGTTGTATATAAATGATTTTTTCAACATTTTTTCCAAAAGATAAATCTAATTACAAAACAAGTAAATATGTTCTCCAATTACAATACAATGATACTAAAATGTGTTTTCGTTAAAAATTAAGGGGGTATTCTAGTCTAGAGGCACAAATTTCGGGCGTTTTTTAGAGCTATGTAAAAAGAAAAAAAAAATTTTTGGTGAACATATTTTTATGATTCGTTTATTTATATTTTAAGAATACATCAAAAATAAAAAAAATAATTAAAAATTCAAAACTCAAAAAGTTATCGGCTGGTAAAGTGGGGGGTCCAAAAAAAAGGAATGTTCTGGCGGACATGGTTCCAACCCTTGTGATCATCTGAAACAAAAAATTCTAACGGATTCTTAATAAGTAAAGATGTCCCTATCCCTATCCCTATCTCCCCTACCTCGGTGAGATAATTTTTTTTTTTTTAAATGGCGGCCGTTTAAAAAAAAAACACCTTTTCTGGCGTTTTTTTTAACAGTTAAATTTTTTTTAATAGTAAAAATAAAAATTTCGACTAGATTCTGGTAGGGGCTATAGAGGGATGTATAGAAAAGGTTCACACAAAAATTTTAATAAATCGGTTGAGTAGAACATGAGCTAGCATGTCCGCCAGCTTGAAAAATGTAATTTCTAGAAAAACGCATTTAAAGTTTTGAATAAAGTTTCAGTACAGTATACTTGCATATTTTTAATCGGCGTTTCCTTCTTCATACAATGGACCTTTCTCTACTTCAAAATGTTCATTCTCTGAAGTTCTTTCTTGTAGACGAGCGGCATTTGAAGCATCCGAAGCTCGGATTTCAGAGCGTTCGATCTGAACTTCGTCCCGTTTCCCAGCGAACGCATGGGTTTCTGGACCAATCGTGATTCCCATAACGTTCAGTATTTTTAGAATGGGTATAAAACCTTCATTAAAAATACTGATAGCGAGAAAAATAGCAATTTCAATGGTCCGCCTTCCTGCATTATGTGTTTCGGAGCAAAAGTCCACATTAAAGAATTCAAAGATTTTTATATTTTGACGTATAACGAAAATGTTAAATTTTGCTTACATGTAGAACACAGAATTAATAATGATAGAGGTGTAAAACTAGATAAAAATTCTAAAATGCAATAGCCGTAATTTTTTTCTTTTATAACTTCTTCGTCACCCGATCTTTTCAATTTTGCTGCGGATGCACTAGTGAAACTTATTTCTTCTTCTACAGTATGCTGAATACCTCTAAATTTTCTTTTCTTCTTTCTATATGCACGCTTAGCACCATATGTATTTTGAACTTTTTTATCCATTTTACACAAAAACTGTAATATTCACAAAAAATATTCGCAGAGAACGCACGTCAACGATGTTTAAAAATTGACTCGATACTAACCTGAACTAAATGGTAGAACGAAAAGATTTTTTAAAAATACGTTTATATGACCTTCAGTTAAATATACATTATTAGGTATAGTATATAAGAAAGGTTTTATGAGGTAATCCATCCGCAGGTAGACGGCAACGTCGCCCCCTCTATTGTTCGATTTGTTCCGGTTACTTGCCGCGCCATCGAAATCGCTGTATCTCAGTAAATAATTGGAATTTTGAAAAATTCTTTTGAGGACATAATTCTGAATGTCTAAACTTACGAAATATATAAAAAAAAATTTTTTGATTTTTTAAAATTTCTAGACTAGAATATCCCCTTAAACACTAAACATTTGTATTAAATTCAGATGGGAAAAGCATAAATTTTCGTTTTAAGTAAACAAAAACCTTTTCCCCGTAAATGTATGTTGTTACTTAGTTCTGTGGTGTGCGTTAATCGTAAATTCTTGCTAAAATAATTTTTAAAATAAATACTCAACAAGAATTTTCCGGGGCAAACTATAATCGCATTATAAAACCAATTCGCGTTTTGCATAAAAAGTGTCCGCTACCGCGACACTGTAATTTTTTTCACGCAGGATTAGATCCAATTTTCGAGGTAATTCGATTATGCTTTGGGAGGGAAAAACAATTCCTCGCTTTGGGACATTTTCTCTAATTTGACAGCAACTTGAGGCACACGCATCGCGAATGCGAGCGCTAAAGTAATTATCTTACATTTTACTTATTCATATGTAAGATCATCCGCAGAGTAGGCGAGGGTGTTGTTCAAAGTGATTTATGCTTCGAATTTTCTCAGTAATTGAAAAAATAATCGTTTAGAATTCGGGGTGATTGCTATTCTGCTTCAAGCGAAGAAAATTTATGTCTTAAGAGTTTTCAAATATACAAATATATGTATATTAATATAATTTGGTGATGTTTCTCTTACGAGATAAGATACTGGCCCATGTCCACGGAATGAGAGACGACCAAGTAAGTCTCAGATATTAAGATTGATAATGGGCCCTCGTGGCCCAGTGCTCGTGATACTGACTTCTCACACCAAGGTTCAGTTCCCGGTGAGATCTAAAAAAATATCTTAGATTTAGCTGAGATAAATCTGAGATTTTTGTTCTGGAGCTAAACTAAGCGATCAGCATGAGATTGATAGAAAGAGGCTATTGAAACTACAAATATTTAATCTGAAACGTTAAAAAACCTAAATACGTTAAGTTACAAACATTTATTTCGATTTTCTTGCTGCTGGGAAGATTAAAAATCACCATCTTACAAACGAAACGGTTAATGATCTGAATAAGTTTAGTAAAATACCGATTCTGATGGTGTGTACAGGGAGACTATGAATGCCAATATTTGTCTCCAAAGAATCTGATGGGCGTAAAATAGCAGAGATTGTTTCTATTCGAAAATCTTATTTATGGATTAGGGTCATAAAAGTTTATTGAAAACTTTAAATGTCCTTTAGTGTAACATGAGGTATAAGCTACATTAATAATAATGTAATCAAGTAACATTTATATCAGTAATGTTTTGCCCATATCGAAAATAAATTACTTTTGGTACCTATTTATGTGTAACGTTGTATATTTAATATTTCAGTGATGTTTTTAAGGGGTAATACATTTCGAAAAAATCGATTTTTAATTTTTTACATTTTCTTAAAGCTTGAGGTCGTAAAAATGTTTGGTGAAAATTTCAAGCAAAAATTCAAATAAATAATAAAGTTATACCTGATAATGGTGGCATCCCTTTATTGATTACGCGCCGCGCCATACGGTGCTGCGCTACATGCAGGTAGCTGCCAGCTCATTCATAATAGAAACTTTAGACATATTTTTATTATGTTTTTGAAGAGTGATCAATGATATGGGAATTCAAAGCAAGGTGGAGGAATTGTGTTATGGACCTGGAATCGATGATTTTATATTAATTGAAAAATTTCGCGATTTATTCATTACTTAATTTTCAAACACGTTTTACTCGAAACCATGTATTCAAAATCGGTGGCCAAAATATCTCGGCAACCACTGAACCGATTAACTTGAAATTTCTAGTAGTTTTTCTATACATAATTATCTAGTCTTTGTTCTAGGATTTTTTAAGTGACTTAGTTTTTATTTTATCGTTATAAAAACCTTAATTTTTTCCCTAAAAACGCTATTTTAAACTCAAATGCCCGCCACTTAGTCAAAAATCAATATTTTCAAGAACCTTTATGTCAAAGACTAAATATAGTGCCAAAATAAGCAAAACGCTTGTTAAATTATTAAATAGGAGTGACTTGCCGGTGTCCTGGAATGGAGCTCGAATCACCAACCACCAGATCAGTAGGCGAGTGTCCATGACCTCTACACCAATAAGCTAATTTTTGTATTGTTTTTTATTTTATTTATTTTGTATCATTAAATATAGTTTTTATGTAACAGATATTCGTATAATGACTTGATGAATAAAATTTTCATTTTACGGAATATTTTGAGAATTGAATTGTTATTTTATTTGTTTCTAATACACTGCCTGGGTAAAAATACCAAAATCACAAACCCATATCTACGATAATTTAATCGAGAAACTTTGTTGTTATAACTCTTTAATACAACTTAATACAATTGATATGCTGAAATTATAAAATTTTACCAACGACGTAAACTTATCTTTACTAGGAATGCTCAAGCCAGCATACATGTATGTATATGTACATGAGTGAGTCAGTGTGTAAGACTCAGACAATACTTTAATAGAGTAGGTACGTGCGCTTGGCTGTTTTGCCAAGAATCACTGGGTCAGGATTAGTCATCAATAATGCCGGAGACGATCGTCGCAAAGCACCTCTTCAAATTTGGATGGCTTCAAATTATAAATTATTAAAATGGATACAGCTTTAGATCAAATATACGAATACTCCCTAAGTCTGATAGAAATGTAGGTACCTAATAAAGACAAAAAGTAACGTTTTTAAAGACGGAAAATATGTAATATTTAGTTTAAATAGAGAGAATATGCAATTGAATCTTTCAATCGTCATGATATTTTATGGTTTTAAGAGATCTTATTCATGAAAAATATTAAAATATCATAAGCAAGTTCTAAATATGTTTTGTATCTTGTAAACATTTAAATATGGTTATTATTTAAAAAGAATATATTATTTTATTTATTATTAACAAATATTATTATATATAAAAGAATTTTAGTGAAAATATTAGAAAACCGTAAGCAAGTTTTAAATAGGTGATTTATTTAGTAGACAATTAAATATGGTTATTATTGAAAAAAAAATCTAAATAAAGTTAATATTTTAAGGAACTTAGTTTTTCTTAATAATATTGAAATCAATACAGAATTAGTGTAATAAATGATAGTTGGACATTATGGTTGGCTACATAAGCATTGTAATAAGTGGTTCACTATTATTTTAACTTTTTCAAAATATCACTGCTTAAGTATTATTAACACTACTCTACATAAATATTATTTTTGTATACACTTTATAAGTTTACATTTGAACATATTTTATTTTTATTCCCTATATTTTTATGTTCAAACATTTTTATTTCATTATTTTTAATTCGTATTTGATTACGTAAAACGTTTACCTTAATACAGTTGAAACAGAATATTTACAACTGTACTGTATATTTTTAATTAAAATTATGAATTATAGGAAAAATACAATAGTTTAAATTATATTTTTATGACTGATTTTTTTTTAAATTTTGTGTCGGCCATTACTGATTATTTTCCGCGTACCACCAACTATCCACTCGCGTACCACCGGTGGTACGCGTACTACAGGTTGGAATCCGCTGATCTAGTTCATTAGTCGGACATCTCCAAAAAATCAAAATTTGAGATGAATATGCATTTTTTTTTGTAAAAACGAACCCTCTATCTGTTTCAATACTTAGTGATTTGTAAATAATTAATGACACACTGTGTCGGACAAGAAAAAACCGGTGGCCCTTAATCGGGCCTTTTTTACCAATCTCCAAATGTTGGCACTGATGAACATTTTATTAAAGAAAAAAAGTGATTTTTTTGTATTTTGATTTTTTAGAATTAATTATTGCATTTTTTATCACATGAATTGTGAGCGCGAGCGCGCAGATGGGCAAGAATAAATAAAACCCTTTGGGTATGCCTAGCGCGCTCGACGCATTTTTTATTAAAAATAACCGAACCGGTAAAAGTTATTTATTGTAATTTTTGTATGTATGTTTTTTAAAGTTTATTTTTGACATCACTGGGAGGTCGTTATCGGATTAATTTTGTTGTTAAAAATGTTTTTGTGTATGTTGTAAGCGATGTAAGAAGAAATCGCGGCGGCATGATTTGATTCTTGAAAAAGATTTTAATCTTCCCAAATCGTAATATTGGGCGACTGCAGTACGGTATCGCCACAGTCCGGGGGCATCGGTTTTACCCTCTAGCGACATCAGTACCGTGCCGAAGTCGCCATTTTATCGGTACCGTGCCAAAGTCGCCATTTTTATCAAACACAATTCAGTACCCTCTTGCGACATCGGTACCGTGCCGAAGTCGCCATTTTTATACAAAAATTATAAAATGTAAAAATTAATATGATTTTGTTCGCAATCACTTGTATATGGCTTTACATAATTTTATGTAGAAAAAATATTGAATTTGTGTAGCCAGGCTCGCCAGAGAGACCAAATATACGAAATTATTGCACCCAGCTTGGCGAGTCTGGCCCCCTTTTTACCGATTATCTCCATGAAGGATGAACCTGAGAGACATTTGTTATTGAAACAAAAGAAAGATAAAATATAAATGTGTAAAAATAGTATGTTATAACTATAGTAGAATGTTTAGTTACATGTTTATTAATATTTTGAATACGGGACCACTGCTCATAGAGCTGCGACTCGAATTATGAGTAGTGATCCCGCCGTCAGACAGAGGTCGGTGTCGTCGGTTTCCGAAATGCCGACCTCTGACTGGTCGTTGAAAATGCGCCTGGGCGTGCGGGCCCTGATTTTTTGATGAAATAAATTACGTGGCGCAGGAACCCAGAATTCAGTTCTGCTCCTGCGTTCACCTCCAGATCTACTTGCGACTTTCTCTTCTTCTCTACTCGACTCCTGCTTCAGCCTTTGGACCGCTCTAAGATTCTCAGCGAATTTTTATACGATCTCGCTTTCGTCTGAGAATCTGCGATATCGGTGCCATCAGGTTGACCTGACCGTAAGGCGGTGGAATCACCCCACATTTTTGCGCCTTCCCGTCCGGAACACACACTATAGGTCGACCACAATCAAAAGACCATTATCTAGCTTTGTCCGGTAAGAAGAAAGCGGGGGGAAAGTTGCCTGACAAGCCCGTATTACAACCCTCGATATATTCCAAGTAAAAATATATTTTTTAGTTTAAAAAATTTTACTTACTTACTTAAAAAAAGGTTACTTTCTTACTAGAAAAACTTCTTATGTGTTCATGTTTTGCATCGTAACAACACACATATTTTTTGCCCACATTCTTTTGAATGCGGTCTAGCTGTAGTAAGATGTTATGTCTCCCGATTGAACTAAATCAAAGATGTTAGCTGTCACGACACGCATACGATTGTAACTCGATAAATATACACGACGGTGGCCTGGAACACGTTAAGGATCTGAAATGCATGTTATTTAATTTTTTTGCATTTTTTAAAAAAATATATCAAATTACAAAAGATAACACTGATGTATCGAATGATCATTTATTTATTATATCTTAGTATGACACTGATGTATCGAATGATCATTTATTTATTATATCTTAGTATGACACTGATGTATCGAATGATCATTTATTTATTATATCTTAGTATGACACTGATGTATCGAATGATCATTTATTTATTATATCTTAGTATGACACTGATGTATCGAATGATCATTTATTTATTATATCTTAGTATGACACTGATGTATCGAATGATCATTTATTTATTATATCTTAGTATGACACTGATGTATCGAATGATCATTTATTTATTATATCTTAGTATGACACTGATGTATCGAATGATCATTTATTTATTATATCTTAGTATGACACTGATGTATCGAATGATCATTTATTTATTATATCTTAGTATGACACTGATGTATCGAATGATCATTTATTTATTATATCTTAGTATGACACTGATGTATCGAATGATCATTTATTTATTATATCTTAGTATGACTATTTTCTATTTTCAAATATACCTACATATCAAATGCATTTTTCTGTAGGAGTATGTATGTATACGTAGACTTGATAGAAAATAGTTTTGTTGACTTGACAAACATCTATTCCCCATTCCGCATCTTTCATGCGCGCTCATCGATCATTTAGCTGATGGAATAGATTTATATAAAATAGTTGCCATTTAACCCAAATTTTAGAAAAGAGCAATGTAAAATATGTATGATATATGAAAAACCTGGCAACTCAAACCTACCACAAAGCAAATGAGTTGTGAATTAATGTTTCAATCGATAGAAAATACCATAATGAGATATTCCGTATTGGGTAAATAAAGTACTTGACCAAACCAAATGCGCTAAAATTGTTTTGGCAAATGAATGTAACTATCAATATTAAGTAGTCATTTTTTTAAAATATTTGTGAAATTAACAACCATGAAATTATTCGAATGAAATGCATTTAGCTGCAAATCTTTTTTTTCGAAACATTTCAACTACCTACCTAATTCAAATTCGTTTGTAAAATAAATAATAATAATTTGTTTTATCTTTATTAAAAAAAAAGTTTGTCCGTCAGAAGTAGCAAAAGGTGCACTCTGGTATCGCGTTATTAACACAGCTAGGCCAACGTGACTATTTTCAGCCTGCGACGTTATTTCCATTATGAGATAGAAAGCTTCGGAATATTCAAAATCAAATTGTAAACCGGAACCGTCAAAAACCGAGACGCTGTTATTGTAGTTCTTTCCATATATTTGAATAATAAAAAAGATCCATAGAGAATATGTAATTTGTAATGACTTGTTTCTACTTTTTTATGCAAGCTTTTATTCTGCGTTTTTCAGTGAAACAATAATAAGGGAAATAAATAAAAAATCTATCAAATAACAAAATTAGTGTTCTTTAATGTAATACATACATAATCCATCAAAATTTGACACATATATTTTCAATAACTAAAGTAATAACAATTCTAAAATATGTACTGAAATTCTGTCTATTGCCTCTGTTGAAAAATACGGGGCCCTTGTACCAAAACAAAGACGATATTTACAGATTCCTATTCCAATTCATTAAACATCTATAACTCAATTCCGAATAGAGCCAGAGGACTGAACTTCACTAATACATTTCTAATTGGCGACGTTTCATAACAGTGAGTGAGTAGGTATTCGAAAAACTCGTTTTGAAGCAAATTTCCTGATTATTCCATCGCTATGCAATCGCGTGGGGCGGCGCGGGCGGGCGAAAACTGCGCCCAGCGACACAAAGCGAATAGCGGTGATTGCGGGAAACACAAATATTTGAAAATGTTTGTTTGACTTTTCCGACCATGTTGAATATTCCTTGATTTTAAATGGATTGATCAGTCACTCGCCTATTTTTCAGTGGCTAATGTGAAATGATTATATTCTATTGAATGGGATCATAGGTTGCTAAATTCTTGCTAAAATACAATTGAACACAACTACTTCGCCGGACATGACAAAGGTACGTGACTTTCTTTTTCCAATATCAGCTAAACGAGCGCTACTTGGAACGCTCCAATTAATGTGATTATTTTTGCACATGTGTTTTTTTTGTTTTTATCTTTTTCTGAATTTGTCAATATAAGGTGCACCAGACATCGTTTTTTATCCATTGTTAGATGAAAGTCTTTTCCATGCGACGCCCACTTTTCTCTGTTCATTTTTATTGTTACTATGGATTACCAAAGACTTTGATCGGTTCATCGACGAAGAGAGAATCGAACGAGAGATTCATCAGGTTAGCAGTTTTTAGGACGGCCTAAGGGGCTCTTGATTCCACTTAGGTATCACTGGATGACTGCATTCATTCAGCGATTGTCGATCCTCGGAGATTTTTACCATTTTACTATTAATTTCTTGGCATTATCAGTTATACCAATAACTCTTTTATGTTTTATTATCCAAAGGTGTATCTTTCTATATCTTTATGTTTTACTCAATCTAATTTTTTTAAGGATCAATATTTTGTTGTGAGTCAATATTTCTCAGCTATATAATAAGTGCTTGCCGTCTCGGTCACACACTGTCTGTCAACCCGCGCATCCATCACCGCACATGACCGACAAACATACTGAGTTTCGATTATTTTCACACCTACGTACGCTATGTATGTAGATAGAAATCGCAGTATATATAAATAGCAGTAAAATATTTTGTTAGTATGAATCATACCATTATTTGTACAAATTTATTCGGGTCCGATAAATTATTTTTTAAATAAAAAATAACTTTAATATGTTTTTGTCTCTTTTTGTTTTTGTAGTTCATATAATTGAACAGCGTGGCGTGGGCGCAATTAATTAAGGCTGTTCTGAGAAAATAATTTGATGCGGCCAAATTGTACAAGTAATTAAAACGTAGAGTGGTTTCTTCATATTTTAATGGTTTTATGTTATTGTATGACAAATTATAACTTTTTTTTTAAATTAGCCATTATCATTAAGAAAGTTCTGTGATACAATTATCTTTTAAAATTAGATTAAAATAAATAAATGTTTTTTTTTCTCTAAATGTTATAGATACTAGTAGCACGCTTCGAATGAGTATATATAAGTACGTGTAAATTTTGTCCTGAAGATCAAGGAATTTGTTTCGGACTCCTGCAGACATCATTATTATTAAGGTCAATACGAAATTAATATATGAAAAACTGAGATTGTTCATTTACACTATCTAATTATTTATAATTTTATAAAACTCCTTTGGTTCTTTCAAACTTTTCTGGAAAATTGATCTGACAGATATCTCGAGCAAGTAAGTTAATACGACTTCTGTTATCTTGTTTTAAAATGGCGACTGTCAAAAAAATAATAGTAACTCCGTTATATGTTTATATTGATCTCAGAAAAAAATAAACTCAAACTTTCTCTAGTGTTTTTTATGCTCCAAAATTTTTTTTTAACTAATTCGTAACTCGGATTTATTTATATTTATTTGAATTAAAGCATACAATGCACGAAGCTGTTTTACTAAGAAAAATATTAAAACATTCGAATAATATTGCTTCATACATCTATTAATCGCTTACAATAATTTATATAAAAATTACTTACTTAAAGGTGATGTGTTTAGTGTTTGTAAGCGTGTGTGTGAGTGTGTATATGTGTGTCTTTATATAAATTATTAATTTCTAAATAGGCGCCAGAAAACATTTTAAAAATAATATTCGTGGATTTCAGGCTTGACGGTAAAAAAATCAAAAATTATTCCGCGCTTAATATACCATGAATAATATCTTGCTTCAATTTCATGCAATTCAAACGGAAGCTTATTTAAGCCAGTGACGTATGAGAACGTAAAAATTGGAGAGCTTTAGTCTGGAGGTTTGGTAATGCGCAGCTGATTGGGGGCCACGCTCCGCAGGCTACCCTGGGGAGTGGATTCGGGTCCCGCTCGGCGAGAGATACGAAAGGATAATGGCTTCTATAGGAAAGTAATCAACTTTGAATGCTTTATTTATTCATGAAGTAATAGACCTCCCGATTTTTCGATCACACGAGCGCCGCACAGAGCCGTGTATTTCCTTGTTTATTCAAATGTACGTGGCGCGTGCGGAGGGGATGAAGGGACACACCCAGCGATTCTTTCGATACAGCGTATTATTTGTTGCGGTATCAGATGCGTAAATATATTTTTCAATTCGTTTGGCGATGGGAAGAGAGAAAATGTGGTTTATTCGAGGTAAATCCTAAACGTATTTCAAAAGTCACGCTATGCGAAACGTTTTTTTGGTACAGTGTAAATATCGCGATGTGGCTCGTGGGCGTAATGTTAAAAGTAGGGTGAACTATATATACTTTACATGAATCACACTGTGCGAAGACGACTAGCATAATACATAAATATTATAACGTGGTTTATGGTCATAATGTTTAGTAGTAAGGTGACTTATAAATGATTTTCACGAGTTACAGAATTTTAGAGAATTTTTTTTCTCGTAAATCATAAATATTGAGATGTACCTACTTACTTCATGTAAAATCAGAAGTAAGGTGAAATATAAATCAATTAAGATAAATTATAGATGTCTCACAGGGACGAAGCTATTTATATGGCTCATTTAATGGAACCGGTGAACGTTACATTATGTAAAGTGATCAATTAAGCCAGCTTTAAGACAGGTCGTAAGCCCTTTAAACGCCCATTAAATACTTCCATACATGTTTCCTTTATTTTATACATATAATATAAATAGTTTTGTCCCTGTGAGATATCTATAATTTATCTTAATTAATGATTATCCCTTTGTGGAAAAATCCCATAATTGTGTTCTTAGAATATACAGTGGTACCTCGAAATACGAGTGCCCTAACTCTAACACACGAGTTTTTTGAGATACAGTTCGTGTAAAGGAAATACCCTGAAAAAGTCGTGCATCGGAGCTATTTAATCACATTTGCCTAACTCGTTTCCGCAACATTCTGAAAGGGAAGAAGAAACAAACCTCCATGGACATGTTTTTTTTCAACGGCCTGAAAGTGAGGAAAGCGTGGCGAAAAAGACAAAAACCAGTGAAGAGAAAAACAATGACGAAAATTAAGCGAAAGTAACACTTTATAAAACCACTTTTTTCTGTACATTCACTTTTATTATATTTTTATACAATGTTTGTCATTTAATTAATACTCAATAAATTCTTTTAAAATAATCAATATAAACATTTTTCTCTTTCAAAAATACGTAACAAAAACAACTGGGGTGTTATTTTGGGGGCTAGAACAGATTAATGGCATTTCAATTAATTTCAATGGAGAAAATTGCTTTGAGAAGCGAGAAAATTGACATACGAGCAAAGTTACGTAACGAATTACTCTTATGTAGAGGTACCACGTATTTATAAAATGTATTTAAATGTATGTAGGTACCATGTATTTATAAAATAAACATTGAAATACTAATGTTTTCCATGATGCTATGTAAAATCGTTTCGGTATAATGTATAAATATTACTATATGCTTTATAGTCGTAATTATAGTACTAGAATTCGTGCTTTAAGACATAATGTTTAATGGTTGGGTGAGCTTTAAATATTTTTCACCTGTCGACGAGAGATTTTGTTTCTCTCGAAACTTAAGTAGTGAAAAATTACTAAAATATTATTACACTTACGTAGAGATAACAAGGTTAATAATATTTAGAGATAATTTTTCAAGAGCTATGCGAAAATGATTTCCGTTTTACATTCACATCGCAATGCGGTTTGAGTTAGCAAATATCGTCGTAGAATTATTATTAAAGGTGATCACGAGGAGTATTGTCATTTTTGATTGGAAAGTAATCATAGAAGTGAGTCTTGAAGAGATGAGTATGCATTCATTCACCTCCTAAAAAATGCAAAGGAAGGAAATGCAAAGGAAGGAAAAATGGATGGTCGAACAGCATATGTTTACGTACTACGCATTTGTTAGAAACAGTAACCCAGCGGTAACGGCTTAGCAAGCATTTCGTTTTCATTTTAAAGTCAGCCGGCATAGAACTGTCCCTAGCCGATCATGAAATATTGTTGATAATATGTTGATAAATTGTTAACTGCGGGGAAACATAACTTATTTCCAAAACTAGAGATGTGTCTTGACCTCCTCGATCACCTGGCCTCGAAAAATGCTAATTTTTATTGTTTTTTTTAGAAGGATTAAATTTATCCCGTATTTTGGATGAATTGAAGGAGGCTACACAAAAAGAAGCGCTAAGGAGGTACTGAAACGAGTGTGGAAAAGCTTTGAGGTCAGGATTAAAAACTATATACCCCACAAACGTATTACATTAGTATTTTTTTTTAATTATCTTTATTTTGCTTTTTAAAAATGACAATGCTTCTCATGATAACCCTATTTGAAGTATTATACTACCAGTAGCTCACGGCTATCCTTCGATATGAAAAAAATTTACATTTCATTCAAAAGAAGTGTATGTTATGAATTTCAGGATTTCTTTTGTATTTTCTACTTTTTAGAGCTATTCGTTGATCAGTAGGAATATGTAATGATTGCATATCTATAAATAAATAAAGCGCTTCACTAAACGAATTTTGAGCAGGGTTTAGAAATGTTATTAAATGCGCATTTACTATAATTTTTGTCATGAATTACATGCTCAAACATGCAGCTTGCAACGTGTATCTATTTATGTCACTACATTGGGTGACAAAAGTAACTGTGAAATCAATCTTCACAACGAAGTGGATTCCTACTGGCCATTTATCTCTGTTTAAGACTAATTTTCAGTAGAATGAATGGTTAACTCAAATTATATTTATCAAATATGTGTGATTTACTTATGATAAAAAAATGAATGAAAAAAAATACATTGTTGATAATTAATTAAAATTAATAAAAAATCATACATCACTTCCCCAAAAAATCAATAGATTATTATCTTACTAAAAGAAACGCAAACATTTTTTACCCAGCCGTATCGGGTAAAATACAGCTGGGAAAGGAAGAAAAATTTAGAAAAGGAAGAATATTTCTGATGATTTTAAAATCTGCAAATAGTTTTCAATACTTTGCAAGTAAACCTGAAAAGAACTGAAATTCTTGAACCGTGGCCTGCATTCCGACTGGTTGACAGCGACTGGCACACGGCCCAATAAGTGGGCCGACCCATTCATGAGACGAAGCGAAGCTTAAACTAGTCCAAAGATTTTTAGATAGCAATCAAATGAGATGACTTCTGTCGCAAAAAGCACTCTTTTGACAGGCGGTGGACAAAACACTCAAGTGACTTATTATAGTAATTTTCTGAAAAAAATGACGCAAGGGTCAAGTGAAAATAATACTATTGTTGAATGTAATTTAGTATGTTTTTAATTAAGATATATTATAGAAGTCTCACAGAGACGAAGTTATTCATATGAGAAACGTGTACTGAAAGACAATGCTTTAATTTATCTGTTAAATGAAACGGATATTTTATACGGACCGTATATTTTTACTAAGAAGCAAATCTCGACGTTTCGCTGAAGTCTTATCCAGCACCATCAGGAGACCGTCTTATTACCGTGGGGGTGGTGGCCGAACTGATTATTTCTTCCGAGGTCGTAAATTATATGCACTTTTTCTACGATAGAGGTCGCCAGTGTGCAATTTGTACTAATTACATCTTCGGGCTTTTCTGTGATGTCTCTTAAAGGTGGAATCAAAATCGTGAGAATGTACACGTTCACCAATTTGAAGGATTCGAAATGAACTCTTCATTTGTACCAAAACATTACGCACTTCATCTACTTCAATACACTACGCAAAGGGTTGTTCGTTGTTCGTGTTATATTTCAAAACTTTGCTTCCAAAATTGTGAGTATAGTTAAAATTTATCGTAGAGGGGGGGAGATTACATTGTTCATTTTTTTTACGAGAAGCGAACACGGAATGGTATCACATCACTATTCTTACTATTTTCAAACTAAGCTAAACGCTTGTGCTATGAAAATAGGACTAACATGCTAGTCTGGAGTGAGGTTTAAACCCGTGACCTTTGGATCACGAGGCGAGTGTCCTGACCATAAAACATATTTCTGATGAGGATGGGATTTGGGTCAGTTATTTATGCACCTAAAAATATTTATGATGGTGGGGTGGTATTGTATGTGGATCGGTCATTCATTCACCCAAAAATTATATCTGAATGGGGGGGGGGTGAGATTTAGATCAGTCATTGATCCACCAAAAATTATTTCTGACGGGGGGGTGGGATATTGATAAGTCATTTATGCACCTAAAAATTATTTATAATAGCGGGATGGTATTGGATTTGGATCGGTCATTTATTTACCCAAAAATTATATCTGATGGGGGGTGGGATTTGAATCGGTCATTTTGTATCTTTCACTTAGATTAGGGATTAGAGTTGTTCATTTTCATATTATTGAAAGTGAACTGAAGTTTTCATCCGTTCCACTTCACTAAAAGTCGTACTTCGCTCAAAATCACTTCACGGTGATAGGTGTTTGAAGTTCGATTAACAACTTGAGAAATGTGAGGTACTATGAGGTACTTACTTTGAGTTCGATTAAAATCGTGTGAAGAGTGAGGTCAAGTATAATGAAGTACATTATTGTTGTACTTGGTTTAGAGTGCACCCATCATGTCAATATGACCCTGAACTTTTTATATTTGAAATATTTGTCAGAAATAATTGCCACGCATAGCTGTATGTCTCAGTAGCTGCAGCTAAGGATTATCCCTCCCCATCATACACTTCTCTTGAGTTGTTCGGCGCCCGCGCAGAGTACATACAGAGGAAATACATGCGTAAACCTGAAACCGGGTCATTATGACCCAGCTCAACAGCGATGTTGCTGTTTTGTGCCATAAATCATTTCGAAGTTTTGTGAATTTGTTATTTATTTATTAGATAAATATCTAAAATAGACCCAGAAGAGCGTGAGCATCAAAAAGTCATGACCATGCTTAGAGTCTTCAGAAAGTGATAAAAATGAACTTTTTTCATAAGGTTAATTTTCAAATAAGAAAAATAAAGTTATTCTGCTTCTCTCAAGCTTGTATCGCTACGGTTAGATTGATGAAACTACTGGAGATAGAAAAAAGCTTGAGATTATTACTTATTATAATGCAACCAAAGGCAGAGTGGATGTTGCCCATGAACTTTGTTCATCATATGTGTTTACCGTGATTCAAAAAAATGGCCTTTGACACTTTTTTACGCCGCGCTAAATACGGCTGGAGTAAATGCTGCCATTGCAAGGAACACCAACAATGAGCCAAATATTAAACGAAATCATTTTTAAAAAAAAATGTGTCTGGCACTTTTAATTGAACATATTTATTTACGCAAAGATTCATCAAATCTTCCACGGGAAATGCGCAAAAGGAGGAAGGAATTTACTCGAGAACCTCCTGCAAAACTTACTGGTGTTCGAAGAAGATGCTTCCTACAAAAAAGACAGGAAGACAACTCATACATGTAACGCTTGCCATAAGTTTATATGCCCTGAACAAGTGAACATGCAAAACCTGCATGAAAACATGAAAACCTAAACCCAAAAGAATTATAAAAAAGTTCCTGATGTTTTTGTGATTGTTATTTCAAAGATCTTTTGTAATAAATTCTATTAAAGTAGATTTTTTATTGTTAAAGTTTTGTTTCATTTAAAAAATAATTTAGAAGAGAATTCAATTTTTGTAATTGAATTAAAAATTAAAAGTCTTTATGAAGAATTTAAATACAAATGATTTTACTTATTAGTTTTTTTTTGAGTTGCCATTATCTTAAGATGAAGAAAAGTTTTAAGAATAAGAAAGAATTATTAAAATAAAATAGGTAATTATTTAATATTATATAAAAATGTAAAACGGTCATAATGACCCACCTCAACGCTGGTGTTAACTTTTTCTGCCACAATAACGCCGGGTTAAAAGAATAAGAAGCGAAAAATACGAGGAAATTTTAATTTTAAAAATTTTTTAAATTTTTTTTGATGCGAAGATATTTTTTAATGAAATGAGTATGTAAATTGACCCACTTATGAACAAAGCTTGCCATTTCTGGTCTGGAGTAAAAAATCTGTAAGTTGAACTGTTACATTTCACTCATATACATAGAACCGCATAACCGTCATGTTTTCAGCAAGGGCGAAGAAGAAATAAAATTTATCTCAAATTTAGATACGTTCAAAAATAATATAAGAAAGTTGACTTACGGATACCATGTCTACGTATTTACTTCTGTAAACATTTTTTAGAGCACATATTCGTTCCGAATAACAACATGTCTGGAAAAATAAGAAGTTTCATTGATTTACGAAACATATATGTACTAATTCTCTTATATATTTTTTTAAAAATAAACCAATTTGAAGGGTACCATTTACGTTGATAAAGATCGTAGATGGCATTGGGAATGACTTATTTCAAAAATCTATTTTCGATAATCTATTAACGATAATAATAAAACTAAATTATCTATTAACAACTTATATCAAAATACGTAATCATTATTATCATGGATAAAAACCACTCTTTTCCTTCATGTACCATTAAAATTTTAGATCCCGTTGCGCGTAAAGGTTTTAAAAAATTTAAACTAGGGTATTGAGTCGCTTAACAATATTACCATAATCAACTCTTCTCTCTTCTCTTCTCAATATTCTCGTTACAACCACCTTTACACCAGTGACTTTGGCTCATTTTGTAAGTAGGTACCTAATCAAATAATTATCAACATAATTAATAAGATTATACTTTGTTTTCACCACTTATTTTCTGAAAATACCAACATGTTTCGGGACCAATGGTTCCCTCATCAGGATACAACGTATACCAAAATATTAAATATCGAAGTATAGACATTGACAAAAAAATTAAATAGAGATGCGAACACGGAATACGTGTCACATCAATATTCTTACTATTTTTAAACTAAGCTAAACGCTTGTGCTATGAAAATAGTACTAACTTGCTGGTCTGGAGTGAGATTCGAACCCGCGACCTTTGGATCACGAGGCGAGAGTCCTAACCACAAGATCAAAAAAATTATATTTGTTTTTTTTTTATGTTCTGATACAATAAAATAATGATTATCACGAATAATCCCTACAATGTTAATGTCAAATCCAACAAATATATTATGTGATATTTTCGTGTCCTATTATTATGTAACAAACGTTGATAAATCCTGCTGTAATATTTCAAAATTAATACAACTTCTGTTATTGCAACAACGTTGTTAGCATATGGTTGCAATGTTCCACGACGACTCGGGAAAATTACTTCCAGGTACGGCTTCTCTAATTGGTGAAACTATTAGAGACAGTACACATTATTACAGTCCCACTTCAACTTTTGCAAACATCGGCATCTTGATAGGGCTTAACTGTGCGGCCCGGTTGCTAAATAATGTTTCGCCTTAGGTTCCTCGTATTATTATTTTACGAATTGATCGACTATTTAAAGATAATACCACCTCGGGAGCCTTAAATTAGGTAGAAATGGGGTGATTTCTTTAAATGGTGAATTATTTTATTTATTTATTGGCAATTATTAAGGTACAGATTATTTTATTGGACAATTTTTGAAGAAAAAAATGGTTGCGTGATGTCCGTAGCTCCTCCGCTGTGACTTTTCCCCGTGCTCGTTTGTTCGAGACAGAAAAAAATATCATGTACTCATTTAGAAATGAAATATCTAAAATGTAGCTTAATATCTTTAGGGACATTACACCACCGCACAATTGTTTTGTATTCAGCAAGGACGAAGAAGAAATAATATTTATCTATTTACTTAATGAAAACACATTCTATGATAATTATAAAAAATAGACGAATGAAATAAGTACAAAAATATCCATAGATATATTTTTCGTAAAAAACTATCCCAAAGAATTAAATTTGCGTACGTAAGATTAATAACATACCATTTTAATTTACTACGTGATAGTACAATGTATTTTGTAATAATAAGTGGAAAAATAATAACCTTTCTCAATTTATAATTAAGAAGGTTTTTTGATAGCAATAAATGCCACTTTTAGAGATTTCTAAATAAATGTTTTTTGTCCAATATTTCGTTAGGAATACATTTTTTTTTATTTTTTTTTTTTTTTGGTGTTGGCTATAATATAAAGAAGTTCCCTGTCTTCTTAGCTAGATCAAGGCCTGTGATAAAGGAGACAGGATAATCCGTTATCAATAAGTGTCAACCAGACACAGTGTAACTTATTTAGCTTTATGTTTTTTTTACGTTTTCTTATACTAATTTACGTTCAAAAACAACAAAAGTAAACCATGAAATGTCTAAAATGTTGCATACGGATTATTTAATCCAATAATTCAGTTGTTAAAAACAATCGTTTAAAAATATTTTATTTTTCAAATTGGTTTCAATTTTATAAAAAACGTTTTTTCACAAATCGGATCACAATTTAGATTTTTCATTTCTGAATAAGTATATGATCTTTTTTTCTGTCTCAGACAAATGTGCACTGAGAAATGTTGCATCTCAGTCACGCCGTAGGAGTTTCACGGGAATGGACATGATGCAGATATTTTTTTTTTGATTTCAACATTTTTCTACAAAAGAATACTTCAATATTTGTAATAAGTTCCAATAGAAAATAAAATAAATAAACCTTCTTGTAAAATATCATATAGTTTCTACCTAAACTTCGGGCACCCAGGATGGTGTAATCCCATAAATATACTTATTCAAAAACAATTTAAAATGATTTTCGTTAAGAGTTAAAACCATGGACGGCCGCTCCACACATTAATTTTCCATTAAACGTCTATGTTGTGTTTTGACGGATGTAATCAGTTTGAGGTAAGGGGTGCGTGTACAAAAATCGTATATTTCAGAAAACATATGACATGGGTGGAAGTTAATTATGCCAACGATTGAGGACACATAGAATTTATTTAGAGGTTTACGTAAACGGCACGAATTCGCGCGCTCAGTCTATTTCGGGACTCCCTGACTTACGAAGAGAAAGTCCGATCCGGATAAAACATGTATTCAGTAAATAAATACAAGCAAAAATCGATTGACGTTGTGTCTACGGATAGATCTCATCGAGACGAATTCAACGATATCCCACCCATCGCGGCAGACAGGGCCAGCACAACAGACGAAGGATTGAATAGCGCGCGGCAATGAGCTCCGCTAGTATTACACCGCCTATTGTCGCCGCGGGTAAGCTGTCCACATATTCGCGTTAATTCTATGGCCAAGTCTCCGAATAGTCTTAGAAGACTGCCATAGGATGTTAAGATCGTTAAGACTTATCCAATACTTGATCGAATTAACAATGCTTTTTACGAGGTTTATTCATGCTGCCATATTAGCGGGAGAA